>DWNH01002087.1:0-10320 GCA_018249895.1 Tiana niger | reverse complement strand
CTTATAATCTTAGATTTATGTATCTTACAAAGATAGCGTGTACTTTACCGTGTGACAGTAACGTAAAAGAACAACTGCTGAGGGGCTCAATCCATCAACAGTGGGTAGTAGATGCTGAAACTTAAAACTAAAGCAGTAGATGATAGTTAATCTAGTTACCAATATTTCAGGTTAAGGGGAGAAAAAAGAAAAAGATGAGTAAATTTAAAACAAACCAAAAACTTGGGTTCTTTGAATATATTCATTCTTACAATTAATAATCATCTTTATTCAATTCAGTTTACCTATAGCAGCGTTTTTTTATTGAATTGGGGTTATGTTGTAGATTCTGTTGATGTCCTACAAAGATGATGACTCCGAAATCCTTTTTTATGCTTGCTTCCACAATTTGTGTTTTTGTATTTTCTTTATAAATAATTAGATATAATTATCTATAATCCTCAGCTAATAGCAGCATTCTTTACAGACTTTTGAAGAACGTGTTATTTTTAGAAAGTTTTAAAACTACAAGTGCATAATATGAGAATTGCAGAATACCACACGTACTCGTAGTTAACCAAAATCAGTTTACAAGATCCGTCTCTAGAGTCAGCTTTGGATAGATAGAATTAGACTGCGTAACGCCCGAAATTAATTTTGTATCCACAGTTTGAGATTAACATCAACCTGACGTTATACGCAATCTGTAGATCAAACCTGCTATGTGTTATCTCTACAGATCGGTTATTGGCACGCTTTTACCATTAAAATGGATTGAATTATCAATCGTGACAGCAAAAATTGAATCGAGATCGATTATTAATTTCGGCTGTAAATAAATTTCCTTTCCTTGTAGGCTATCTCGTAATTGAACCCCAAGCCATTTACAACTTACCATTAAATACAATTGGAGCATCTGTTTGCGATATATACGATGCCTAAACATTAAATCAAACAAGTCTTACATTTTATCTGTTAGCATTATTGATACAAATTAATTCCGAAACCGCTGAACGGATTTTGACGAAATTGTCGAAGGTACTTTAACGAACCGTGTAGGTTATATTTGTTCTAAATATTAATCCAAAAAGTTTTTAGATAGAGCCCTTAGTGTGTAAACCGAGCTCTATAAATTCCGAAAACGCTAAACGGGGGTAGTATCATTTTCGGGCATTGTCAAAGGTACTCCAACTAATCGAACCGACCCTATTTAACCTGATATCTTAAAGATACTTTAGGCCATTAACGTATGTGCACTCAGGACCTCATTTACTACAATATTAGACTCTGTCCCCATTTACAACAATATTAGACTCAGTAATTTCTTTGTATAAATACTATCTCTTTTAAACTTTCCATCATTATGAATTTCACACTTAAGAACCCACGTGCACTTGTAATCATAAATAATTTACAAATATAACTCCTAATGGTAGTTAAGTTTAAGCAAAAGCAATACTGACATTGCCGCTATTCAATCACGGTCAGGCTACTCGCGAAGGCTATGTCAACTATTGAAATGCCTTACCTTATGTGAAACCGTCGAAGTCGACAGAATACTTATCTGGTGCGAGGTATCTAAATTCACACATGAATAATTCTAATCATTATACAGTAACGAATATTCGTATCTGTGTTACAATGCAATTGTGTGTACAATGTCAGTCTTATTTTTCCAAATTAAAGTTGTTAAAATTAAAATTGTTATTATTACATTTTTAAATAAAAATTTGAGTGTTGAAGGAAGTCTTTAAAATGAGGGTTGGTTTACTTTTGTTTTAGTTCTTAAGACGACGTTCTAGGTTGTTAAAATGAAGTTGTCAATTGTTGAAATTCAAGATTTTAAAAATTGAGATTGAGAAATTGTCTTTAGTAATTGATAAGACTGATAGTGGAAACCTTTCCAGAGTAGACGCGATTATGGTCAGACTATTTTTAATTTTAGACAGCGTAATAACACATTGTACCTATTACTATACGTTTTAAAATATACCTTTAAATTATAAAATATATTGAAACACAGGTTCTTACTAGATTTTAGGTTATGTTGACAACTTCAGCATTAGATGCTTTAAGGTAGAACACAATTAATGTTAATAAAAACTAGTTAAGGTACATATTTGAGTATACGTATTTGGGTATATTAACAAATTATCATTTTATGCCAGCAAGGGTTTGAGTCAAGCAGTAATATCATAGTGGTTGAATTTCGGCCTAACGCTCCGCTGGATCCGGATTCAATCCCCGCACGTATGTATCTCTACTTTTTAAATATTTTGAGCATTTTATAAATTGGTAAGGGAATTGAAATTAAACTAAACTAAACTAAAAATTTCTCGAAAGCCATATGAAGTCCACCAACCAACAATTTATTGCGTTTCGTAACACAATAAATTACTTACTTTTCATAGAAATTTATTGTGTTTCATAAAAACATGGCATGATATCATAGGCGAAACATCGAGGAACGTTTTTTGAGAAAAACCTTAACTTACAAAAAAGTTAATACATTTTGAGTCATCAGTTCACACCCGGCGGGTCACGACTGTCACGAGTGTGACTTTTGCCACCAATTTATTACTCGAGAGGATAAAAGATCGACAAAGATTAAAAAAGATAAAATATTTCAATGTTCTGGCTAAGACAAATAAAACGTAACAAAATATTTAAAAGGTCGACCTTAACCATACTTATAATACAATATAATATACGGAAGATACAGACCACGGTGATAGTGAAACTTTATATCTTGCAAAAAATATGTGAACATATTATTATTTGTCACATATAATTTTATATCGTAACGGGCCAACATAGTTATATAATGAAGTCTATGCGTAAATTGAGATGTTACTCAATAAATTGATATCTATCGTGAATATAACTTTGTGCTTCAATCAAAAACATGTGAATTACTGCATTTAATTAAAAGAGAACAGTCTTAGTCCCCAAGATTAGCAACACTCATAATATATAACTACAGGACTCCCGTACTGTTGCGTTAAGTTACATCCAACCTTTAATGCAATAACCAGCAATGGTAATTTGAAGTTAAAAATATTTTAACGTATTTTTTAAAAATTTCCTTAAGTCCTTAACAATGGCATTTTAAAATAATGAGAACACATAACCGCTAAATACAGATAAACCTCACGAGCGATTATTTCTAAACATTCTGAAGTTATAGATAAGACTTACTTATTATTAAGCTATTATCAGTCGTGTTCATAAAATCCTTTTACTATGGCATTGAAGTGACACGGAGGTTACTCCTCCGCTGACTCTTGCCGTTGTAACAAGTACCATCCTTACAAAGCGCATTAAGATTTCAAACGTATTGCAGGCAACTATACTTGAGGCTGTACACATTTATAGTGATTTTAATACTTAAACTGGTAACTAAAATTGAGTTTTAGTAACAGAGATTACAAAAATGTTTTATGAGTTTCGTTAAAGGTGATTTTATTGTTATTTATTTGTTAGTTATTAAGCGAGATTTTTGCGCAAAATATTTTCCAATATTTTCCAAAAGTAAAATATTTTCCAATAGCTGACTAAAATGTGTTTTCACAAAAACAATTCATTTTCGATTATAACGAAATATTTATATCTATTGTGTAAGGGTTGTGGCCTGATTGTAAAAATAAATAACACGTTACTTTTAAAAGCACGCTTAAACAAGTGATACGACTTAAATGTCTTAAAAAATTGTAGCAATTTAAATTGTTTTTTATCATTAATCGTAAGGTGAGAGTTTATATCACAGTCTAACGCTTATTGTTTAGTGCGTAAGTATTTCATTTTTTTTAATCTAAACATTTCAACGTTACATCTTAAATGTCGTAAAAAAATTTAATAGCTTGTTAACTTCCGTTTAAGGTACAGTGTTTAGATAATTATCTGTTTGATTAAATAACTAATCGGAAATGTTGTTTCGACTTTTAACGATTATGTTATTTAAATATTTCTTAAGTAACATTTTGCGTTCGTTGAATTTTATACCGTAAATGAGAATTTAATTGTTGTCACGCTGCAAAATCCATTTCTAAGAGAGATGATAAGATCTCAATTACTATCTCAAATCATAGCTAATAATAACCAGTTATATAATAACAAATATAGCAAAAAATTGATTCGTCATCGTTACCTTATAATCTGAAAAGAAAGTAAAACATCTTTTGTAAATACTATTAACTCTGTTACGTACCTACTTTGAAAAGACCTAAAAAATGTTTTGTTTCCTCAAGATTATTACACTGAACGGCTTAGATATACCTAAAAAATAACACACATGTTAATTCCAAGAATCCAGAGACTCGTCTACTCTCACGCTCCGATTGTGGCTTGCTAAATCGTAATTAGCATCATATCACACGCAACACACACGCTGTACTCAATCGATTATCGAAAAAGTTTGGCTATTGCTACCATTAACGCATTTCTATCCTTAACCTTAATAGACGATTGTACATACGACGCCTTGTGTGGGGTGATAGATAGGCAATGATATCTATCCGATTTACGCGGGCCGGCGATCGCTCGCGGTTTAGGTTCTACTCCTTTTAGGTGAGCGTGCGCTCGCGCCGGCACGCACTACTCTTCCGTCGAATCGCTCAGTGCAACAACGACACTGGCCGAGAACGAACTTAGAACCTCGAATCACGATACACGACTACCTGGACTCATTGATACCGCTTGTGATCTGTGATAAAACTTTAAACCTAACTGTCTTGTGCTACTGTTTGGTGTAGTGATAAAATTCCGTGGCTCTAAGGTGAGTAATTGAAATTCTTTGCGACAGAAGGGACTTATGACAAACAACCAAACTTTCGTCGTACCGCGGTTACGGCGACTCTCACTAAAGAAAGCGCGCATTATCAGTCGCGACATCATTTAATAAATTAATGTGGCGTTTGAATCATTTTTGTATTATGAATAATTTTTCTATTAATCATTAATGTTTTAATTATCAAGTAATTATCATACAATTAATTATTTATAGGCCCTGGTAATAACACATTGTATTTATGATAGGTAACTATTTTAAAAGTTTTTAGTTATAACCGTCAAAAACGTACGCATACAGCAGGGTAAAGTAAACGGCAAATGGCATTAAATAATATACTACTAGTATAGTAGTATTATTACACCTTCACAGGTATATATGTAAGTAATAGGGCTGTTAGCGACCAAACATTTGTAAATATACTGACTGAATACATAACTGAAGGGCACAACAATTAATAGAGAATAAAAAATATAAAGCTTTAAAAATGGTTTATCATAATTATTTAAATAGGTACACACAATAAACTTATAAATAAAATTTTCTTCGCATTTTTTGGAATTAGAAACTGATGAAATAATTTGAATAGTGCAGTGAATAATAATGCAGATAAAGTTTTGCAACAAACACAGAGAAATTTTGAACAAGTGTGGAAACATGTTGCATACAAATTAACATGCACCGGTAACAATTAGTGGTCGATGAATTTTTTGCCTCAATTTTGCAACTAGCGATACGGTTCGCGCGAAATATGGAACATCATTGGCCCATAACGGCACGCCTATTAACACTGTGGCATTTACCAACTTGCAGTTTATTTGTTTATGCTAGTAGAGAGGTAAACGAACGAGCAGTTTGTTGGAGTTAACTATCCATTGCAATCTTGGTACTACTTTTTTTATAAAATTTGTGTGTATTGTAGTCAATAAGAGATCCTGTATCTAAAAATAGCCATGAATTGGCTGACATCCCTGCACGCAAATATTCCTGCTTTCCAATAACTATGAGAACCACCTTCGTTCTAGTAGCCTAGCTGCGAGAAATAAATATTTCTGCATAATAATTAAGTGGACCTTGCAAATATAAATTATTTATTATTCACGTTTGTCTAATTCCATTTCTGATCATTTACTATGATAATTTAGGCGCTTAAGTTACGTTTACAACAATTCTAAGTGTTTTGCTTTATTATTAAATAATTAAAAAGGCGAAAATGCAGTTGTAATTCATTTAATTACATCGCAGAAATATACCGCACGTAACATCGTGTAACGTGGTTTTAAACAATTAACTAATATTTTAATTATAATACCACTTACTTTAAAATTTCTAAAAAAAACAAAAATATTTTTAACACGGTAGGTATTTTCATTACATTACGTAGAATTACGTCTAACATAATGTGATTAAATAATTTAAATAAAAATAATTTTATTTAACAATTCTAATGTACGTACATAGGTATGCATTCAAAATATTGAAAGTTAAAATATTGTATATTATTATTATTATGTTACACACTTTTATAATATAAAAAAACAAGTGCATAATAGTGTTTCCCTAAACTCCGGTTTAAATTTATTTTCCAATGCATTATCATATTAAAAAAACTAATTTTCCAAGATTACTTTAGAAAACAGAAAAGTGAGATCTGTTATTCTCGCGCAGATTTCTTGTGGCGCAGTTTGCACACAATACTCTAATAATGACAGACTAATGCAAGCTCACACATGTATGATGTGTGGTATTAAACCAAAGCGCGCGAGTTTTCTCTCCGGCTAAGTATCCCACGGCTAGCGATAGTAGCACGAGGTGTGATCATCGTGGCCTACAAACACTCGACACTCTCACTGTCACAGCGCGGTCGGAAGCAAAAACTAGACAGCGTTACGCAAGTGTAACTAACCAGATCAGTGTCAAATTTATTAAATTTGTCCATAAAATTGCAAATAATATGGTAACTTACACGAAACACTGAAATCGACAGACTGATTGCGTTTTCACTAGCTTGTTACCATGATTGACAAGGTGAAACGCGTTTTATGAACAAACTTGGAGCGTGATTTATGAAACAAGTGCACTTAGACAAAAGATTTTTCGACATTATGACGTCATTCCTCGACATCCGCCTTAAATATTAAAAAGCCAGTACACGTACACACTACAAATGCTTGTTTTATTCAATACGTACCAATATAGTACCATGGAATGCCTCGAAAAGTTCATTTACTAGAACCATATCGAATGTATAATAGGAGCTGTTTATAGAAACAACAATACTGATTCGTTATTTTGTTCTTAACCTTTCGTCACGTTCTTGACATGAGAGGATCGTAATAATATTTTCAGTCGTGATTTCTTGAGAGACTAACGATATGTCGTTGTTGAAATTGTCTTGCCTTGTATGTATTTACTTTATTTAGGAATATCTATTATATTATTTATATAAATACTCCTGACTTACTTACAATACAATGCATTTGTAAGCAATAATTATCCGAGGATAATAAATAACTGTAGGACTATATATTCGTTTTATTTCTTTATTTAATTTTATGTACCCCGTAATTAAAACAAAGAAGTAGGTATCTATCAATTTATCTTATATTTATGGAAATAACAACGCCTACAGTTTTGTTACTAGGGCAGATAAGTATTAATAAAGGGCAAAAATTCACAGAAATATTAACAATTTTTTTGAAAAAATAAACAAACAATGTTCTAGCTAATAAATATGTAAGACTATGCTAATTACAATTTTATAATAAAACGGATATAATCAATACAAAAGCCAAAGTAAGCGATTTGGCAAATTGTTTTAATTATACTCTATGAATATTTAGAGGTTACTGGGCGTTAAGGCTAAAAATGAAGGTAAAATTTGATACAAACTTATATATAAAAAAACATACATATATACTCGTATTATTTGACAACGTTTTACGATTGAATTTGTTCTATTAACATTTCAACTTTTTTTTTGTTGAATAAAAGTAGCAAACGAGCGTGCATGCCACCTGGTGTTAAGTTGTCACTGCAACCCATGGACATCCACTCACAACTTCAGGCAGTACCTTAGTCTTACCTGAAATCGCAAATAGATGCGTTGCTACTTCTAAGGTCTAAGATGGTCGCCTCGTATTTAATGAACTCCGGCATCCACATCCTCTTTCCGAAACACGATAAATTGCTTCACAGTAGATCTGGGTGTGGCGGTGGTACTTCCCCGGGCGGCAACCTACCACCTATTAAATATAAAAACTTTATGTTTTTATATCACACACATTACATACAAACATTAGTATTAATATAATGATTAACTAAATATACAAAGTTGTTTTGACTCTATTTGTCCTCTAGTCATCCATTTTTGTTATGTGCAAGCAACTGTTGTGTACTTTATTTCTATGCTTCAAAAACATGAGACGACCATCCAAGTCTTAAAACAAACAAATCAATGTACGCGTAGGACATCTCTACTGTTTGAGATGAGATAAAAATATATATAGAGTATATCGACTTAAAGCTTTGTTTGAGATTTGAAACCATGCGAGGTCATAGATATTCATATTTTAAGACCTCTGATGCATTTAAATAAAAATCGTCAAAATGCAGTTACTACAATATTAATTGTTGCAGTCGATATATACTTTTATTGCTTATTACAGTTTTACAGCTACGCCTGATTTTGTGTCAAAAAGTAATACCCGACCTGAATTGAAGCAAAAGTTTCAATGGGGAAACAAATTTACTGGCATAAAAGAATAGGCCTGTTCTCGAAGAAAAAATTGTTTTGTAATAAGTTAAATATTAATAATTAAGTAACTTTGTTTTAAAAGTTTATTATTTAAAAATGTATGTCATAAAATAAGTAAATTGCTTTAAAAATACATTCAATATATATTCTAAAAATTGTATTATTAAGATTGTTAACAAAAAAAAAGCGTAAAATACAGCGATCCGCTGTAGTGATGTCACGCTTTTGTAAGTCCTAGAAATGACAATATGCTTCACAGATTTTTTTACAAAAGCATTGCGTCACAAGGGATACAATGACAGCTAGTTTTCCCCTTATCTCTTCCCCCTTATTCCCTTTTTGTGCGTATAAATAAATATATGCCTAAATATATGTATCACTAGATATAATCTATACTTTTTGGATAAATTGGGAGTAGGTTATGAATAAAAAGTTAAGAAAAGTGACGAATTACTTGAATTATTCTTAAAGATTATTTGTTTTGAAATAAAACTAACACAGAATATGGTACAAAATCATTTATTCCAAAAATCATATCGAACATTTAAAAATTATTTTTTGGTGTTCCTAGTCTACTCGGGTGCTTAAAGGTAACAAAAAACATTGTAATTAACATTATGTAAAATGCAAAATTCTAATTAAAAGAAATAAAAGAAATATGTCACTGAATAATACATACATAGGATAATATTAGATGACAATTGCATTTTTCTTCTTTCTCCTTTAACTCATCCTCACTGGACCAGTAACGTAACACAATTTAGTGGAAGTAATTATATTACATCCTCAATATAAAATTGTAAAGAGTATAAATCATTTACAGAGAAAATACAACAGATATATCTGCAAACTTATAGCGGAGTTTAGTCAAAAATACTTGCATATTAAAAAAGTATTAGTTATTTGGTTTCTTTAAAAAACATTAATTAAATGTAACTAAGTAACATACATAATAGTCGGAGAGAAACATTGTCTTATAGATACCAATAGTTAATTATCTCAACTTATTGCTGAAAACGTTGACATAGGTCTTTAACAAATGGAGTACAAATAAAAAAAAATTGTACCTAAACAAGTTCTAAATTCTAGAACGGTGGAATGCTGTAATAAATAGTTTATTATATCAATGAAACCAATATTTTAAGGAGTCAGTTTGGCAAATTAACTTTTTCTCATATAAAGCAATTTTTATTTTGACATCATTCATCATCAATAATTATAGAGTAATGATTGACATCATGCATGCATATCAGAGTTCTCCATAAGATTCTCGAAAGGGATGTAGAGTCCACCAGTCCAGTAGATGACTCTTTTCTTTGTTTCTTTGAACTAAATGATGTAAATTTTATGACGTGAGTATATTTATTACTTGGCTTGGTTCCAATGGTAACTTCGGTGAATAAGTTAAATAAATAAATACAATACTATATTTGCATTACAATACAAATTACAAAAAAAAACAAGACAATATAATTATATTTGTTAAAAAAAAAAAGCACCACAGGTTTTATGCAATCAATTTTTGTACAAACGTAAGTACATTACAGTAGAAAACATGATTAGAGCAGGTGGAAAAAATACATTAAATAAAAAAATATCTTGGGACAACTCACACTCGGTCATCTGATCCCAAACTAAGCAACTAGGCCTGTGCTATGGTAACCAGATAACTGATAAACATGCATAATTTTTTTTTAAATACATACTTAAGTAGATATTTGTTTTTTTTACACCCAGACACAGAACAAATATTCATGCTCATCACACAAACATTTGTTCTGGGTGGGGATCGAACCCA
>DWNH01002086.1:0-10321 GCA_018249895.1 Tiana niger | reverse complement strand
CACATTAATTGCAAAAGTATACGAAAATGACAGCATCACAATATTTTACACAATTAACACGATTCCTACCAAAAGCTAGCTAAACCACTGGGTAGTTTGATCCTGAATTGAATTATTATCTACGACCAAAATAATTGTGTAAAAGCTAATAATTATACAAGCCCATCGTCATTCCTAAAATGCTAGACAAACTAGCTTTGAATGTGTTGTGAATAACACAAAGGCGTCAAGGCATGGCATCCACATTATTGTAGAAGTTATAAAGCATTTTTGTCTTGTTATTATTTCGCAGAGTAGTAAATAGTTAAAAGATTGTCGTCATTCTCAGGATTCACGGTGGACATTCCTTTGCCCGTGTATTTAATTTATAGCGTTGTTACATCTACTTATCTGACGTAGTTATATGTGAAAATACTTGTGGGAATTCAAAGTATTCAAGACTCATAGTTGTTATAGCTAGATTAAATTAGAAATTGTCAATATGTATAAATGTCAGTTCTCAAGCTGCCTTGAACATAATTTTCATTATCCTATGAGCATAAGGTGATTGATGCGTTGCTACTTTTGAAGATTTAGAAATTCTTAACTTAAAGAATATAAAGTTATGAACCGTTTAAACTAAGTCCGTATGGTGATGGACTGCAATCTAGTTCTTTCTCATACCGGAATGTAAATAAAAATGGTATGATAGTATTGATAGTAGTTGATAATAATGACGATAAGTAACTAAGACATAAAGATTACCATGCTAGTAGAATGGCGACGTTCTTAGGATGCGCAGCTAGCCAGCTCTCGATGTGCTTGCAGGCGGCGCACAGTCGCTCGAGCGGGGGCGCCAGCGCGCCGGGCCAGCCCAGCGAACGCACGCGCCCGAATACGCTGCGGGCCGCGCGACTCTCGCTACCCTCACTGCCGCTCTCCCCGCTGCTCACCTCGAACACCTGCAATAATTAATATATAATAAATTATAAACACTTCGCATACCGTAAAGTTGTATAAAAAATCGAACAATACAATCATTGGTCTTATGCTGACAAGCATTTATCTTACCTTAAAAAAGCATAAAATGGACAAGGGGCACAAGTAAATACATAAATATCTATGTAGATAATAATAATAATTGAATGATTATTAGACTGACTTTGTAATTTTATCAAAATTTTGTGTTCTGTATAATTTCTTACCATAAAATGTTCTCCATGCTTGTTTGTCAGCATATGCGCAGCCTGAGCCTCTGCATGTGCATCTCTGTCCGGAAGATGCAATGCCAGCATACGCTCCGCCACATAGCAAAGGTCGAGGCGAGACCCTGATGCGCCCCCCGGAAAACTGGCTGAACGCGGCCCGCTCTGAAATGAGGATATAGTTAAGTTTTCTGTAAACTTTTCTAATAATTCAAGTCTCTTTCCAGTTTAAGTACCAATAAATAAAATTGAAGCCTCTGTTTGTGATACTGAAATTAAGGTCATTAATCAAACGGAATATGCTATTTATACGCAAACATAATTAATCGTTTTTAGAGTTTTTGTTTTTCCGTCTGCTTTTCTTTTGACGCGAATAAGATCCAAAACCGATTTTGATTACATTTTTAGCCATTATAAAACTAATGTAATTTACCATATACCGGTTCGGTTTTATCTCAAACGTTTTTAGAAGCAACCAGACTAAATTCAAAATAAAATGTTAATGAATACATTTATTGGTGACTGTTTTTGTATATTAGATGTTAAAAAAGCTTTTGTTGCAAGAAAACTATTTATATAAGGTTTAAGTTAGTCTGAACGCGAAAATCCAAATACTCATAAAATGAGGAAACTTCGTAACACATAAGACCTAAACTATTATTGAAAAGAATAGTGGTGTAATATGAGGACCGTAGACATTAGATTTGAATCGATAGTAGTAGTAGTAAGTAGTAGCAGTCGTAGTAGTAGTAGTAGCAGTAGTAGTAGCAGTAGTAGTAGTAGGTATTAAGTAGTAGTTACTGCGCGGAGAAACCCTGTTGGATAATTTTTTCACGTTTATAATTAATCGATACTTAACGGTTAAAATGGGACGTTCTCTTTTGGTACTAGATAAGTTTAATTAATTACATTTCTAAAATGAAAAGGATGATCCACGAAGCGTCATCATTATCTCGTATCTCAGGCAGCCATGGCTTTCAAGATTTACAATGTTCCAGTAGCATGGTACTTCTAACTGTGTAGTGTAGTTAATGTCATTTATCTTAACCTATCTGATCTTTACTGATCTATAGGTACTCTAACAAGAAAATAAATAAGATAAATACAGTTACACTATTTGCATACCATCATTTTCACTAAGTATGGAGTAGTATATTTTAGATATTCACTGCTAATAGACCTCTACGAAGTGCCGCCGACTATAAATAGAAATGAAAATATTATGACGTATTGTTGCAGAATTTAAACATTTATTATGTGCACGTAAATCTTTTAAGATTTCCATAAACTTGGAATCTCCTATTACATTACTTCAGGTATTGCGACGGGTACAATTTCAAACTTTATATGGGACAGGCTAAGCTCGTAAAATAACTTACATTTACTACTATCGATATAACAATGGACAAACCGCTTTAATAGCTGGCACTAAACGAAGGAGCATTGAAAAAAGAGAGACGATCTACAGTGAAAATACTCTGGTTAACTTTGGTGTGTTTATGTGCGATGAAACATGTGAAGTCGTAGGCGCGACATAACTCTGTGAAAGCGACACGCGGACGCAGTGCGTGGGCGCAGCACAAACACGATGTGACGTCGCGACGGGCCTCACCACCAGTGCACTAATCCGATTAGTCTATTCGTCGATTCACTTCCTTTGATTCTACGTAAACTATGCTTATTTAAGTCAAGAGCTTAACTTTTGATATACTGGGGTGATCACAATCAAATGTTATATCTATAAGCGTGAAGCTGCTTACTATCAGAGACATACTTATCTCATTTTTAATTTTCGCAAAGGTAATATAATAAACATATATAAATATATATATACATATATATTCATATAATTAACTTATATCAGAGTAGATAGTTAAACATATTGCAGTGAAAAACGTCATAAGTTACGTAGCGCAAATAGAAATAATATATCTCCTACAGCAATAATGTATTATAAATTAAATTGTTTCCAGAGGACTTATATTCATAAAATGGATATTTACTTCATAATAAAATTTCTCGATATAAAACGTAGTTCGTTTTGTGCAAAAATTTATGTCGTAGATATTAATCGCAGAGAGCAGCAGTTTTACAAGTGTTCAGAGGTCGTCAGCTCGTTTTATACCATTATTATCTTATGATAAGATAAACATTCACGGAACCCCTTATTACTGCGCTGTACATATTTATTTGGCACGAAGTCTGATGCACATAATTAAGTGCTCAAAACTTGTTTCAAATTAAGATGTTTCTTATAAAATTTACAATTTACTTTGTTGGCTGGTTGTAAAATTTTGTTTGCGTCGTACAGTCGAAAAAATCTTTACTATATAAGTCAATGTACAATACTCACATGTTCCCTTGCGAAAGACAGAGCTGCAGGAGTGGCCGGCGCGCTCACCGCTCGAGTCTAAAACAATAATATAATAATAATTGTAAACACACAACTCATTCCAAAAGTTCAATAGCGCTACATGACATCGTCTTACAATATAATTATGAAAACATCTCCGCAAGGCCGAAACCTGTCAATAAAATGAAATCAAAAGTTAATTTAAACCGGTAATTCAATTCCTCAATTTTTTATGACGACGCTTAGTATTATTATACGGTACTCGTATCTATTACATTGCTTAAATCGAAATAATTCGTCAAAAGGTGGTCATCAATGAAATACCTATTGTACCAATACGAGTACATGCGCTAATTTCTAGGTTTGGTTTATAACAAAATATTATCCATAATTTGATTCTAATATACCGTCTTAACCTAACCATTCTCAAAAATGATTATATTTATATCACATCTAAGTATGATGATAAACATAAATTAGCTAACCAAAGTTTATAATAACGTAAGAGAATAAACGGAAAATGTTATTTGAGTTAAATATAGGATAAACCCCGCCAAAGTCCATAAAGCATGGAATATCAATTCGGGAATCCGATTAAAATAAGGTTCTATGTCGCGGACCCATTTCTTAAACGGATGCACGAATCGGCTACAGTATAAGGCTGATAAACGAGCTCAGTTAGGTGTGGCTTAAGTGATTACTGCAGCTCTTGCCGAGGGTTCAGCACCGTTAATTGACGCCCATTGAACGGCCCATTATCATTACTTAACGTCACTTGCATCATCTAGGCGAACTGTGCTCTAATTCTGTTCCACTAAAATTATGACTAATGTTGATTCAATTTCAAATTGACTTTAAGCTATGATTTTGAACGTTTTATATTGCCGCCTGAGATGGCGGATGGAGTCCTTTTTGCTTTCTTTTTTATTACCTACAAGATAACTTTAGTTGCAACGTAAAGCTATAATCTCGCCGCGCTAGTATATTCGTGATAGGATTAATCTTCATTTTATAAAGACACATGTTTAAATCACAGCAATTCAGTGGAATTGGCATAATCTAATCACGAATGCGATCTCGACGGCGGCGGAATGCCGCTTCGCCGCACCACTTGCACTTTTTATTTTTATTCCGAGCACTAATGACCGCCGCCTGATTTAAGACACGGACGGGATTATGGAAGTCAGCAAAAATATTTCTTTGATTCAATTTCCTCACATTCTTTTAATATTTCCCAGCATTCGTTATAAATGTATGAGTCTCCAAAACTTTAGGAACATACGTTGCAAAATAAATGTCACAATACATACATACATTTATGTAAGTCATAACAGGTTGTGTAAATAAGTCGTGGCTACATAATAAATATTATGATGAATATAATAATAAAGTATCCAGTACAAAGTTGTCGTTATCACTCACGTCCTAAAAGCAGTGACCGTTCGTTAAATTTATTCCATTTAAATAATTCTTTAATCAAATTTCACTGGAAATATACATAGGTAATAATTTATAAATGCAATACAAATAAAGTAAATCTCCAAAAACGCCAAAGAGCAATGTACCCGGCCAAATCTGTTTTTGCGTATGTAAATGAAAAAGTAAATGATTTCCTACAATCGCCATAAATCTTTTACCGCCGTGAACAAATAATTCTGTAGTAATCTGAAGCTCACCAGACCTAGAGGAGGTACGATATTCTCGTAGAGCTGTGCTTGTTGTAACTTACGAGTACATCAGTTTTTTCTTCTACAAACTGTCTCTGTAAGGATATTCGATAAGCGTTGATTTAATATATAGAAATTGTATCCTAACTGTATTTGTGGAGGAAATTAAATATTATTATTAATAGATAGTAGGGAACTCTGTGAAGATCCTAGAAAATATAAATTTACCTACCATATACCATTGCTTTATACCTACTCCTATATGGACAAAAGGCTATTCGCTTGCTATTAATAATCCAGCCTATAATAATCATTAATTACTAAAACCTCATCATCATTTCATTTGCGATCAGCCGACTGACTACCTTAGGTAGGTGGTCTTACAATATTTGGGTGTTACATTTGTATTCTAGCCATTTTATCACACCGCGATGGTGATAATCACCTTTAACCAAAAAGATGTTTAGTCAAGGACTATTCATTTAATGACAGCAATTATCTACAATAAAGATACTAATAAATTAAAATAAAACTTTTATGACAGAAATAAAGGATACCTTTTTAATCTGTTATTATAGCTAACGTTATCGATGACATAAAAGACGGTTAATAAATAATATTACAAGTAAAGCACAGGACACACCGGTTTCCGCTCAGTGCGCGCACGGTGCACTGATCCTCTCTGCAGGTGGAAAGCCGCGCGCCATAGTGCGAACGCGAGGCGATGTAGCGCGCGCGCTGCCTCCGCCTCGCACGCGCGCTTTTGGGGTCGCATTCTCACATCACTTTACAACTCTTTTTACACCACATTGTATTTAAGGTACCAAAATTATAAAGTATTTTTTGGTATGAATACTGTTGTGCTGTAAACATTTATAATAAACAGTATTCCTACCATTTAAATATAAAAAACGTAAAAGTATCCATCACCGAACTAGTTAATAAAAAAAAAACACAAGTGTTCCAATACAATAAAGCCTTTATTTTTAATAATAACGATGTATTTTTATAATTACCTAATTCCTACCCTTTCCAGGGTGTCTACCCCTGTAAGTAAATACCTACATTCAAGAAAAACAAATGTGTGGATCACATCTACTTTATATTTTTAAAAGTTACCTTACTAATTATGATATATTTAAACACATTTATTCATTCTACTTACGATAAAGGTACGGCTAGGCTCTTTAAACAAGACATCAATTCAACAGAGGAGTTTGCTTTCGCGACACCTTAAATTTCATCTGCGAAGTTCCACTTTATTTTTAATCATGGCCTTACAAATATTTAGAGACACATGAATAACAGGGAAGAGCTTATGGCTCTATGCAGTCCTTTATTACTGTTCTGTGTGTCAACAAAGCGGTGCAATGAAAAGCTCTTGGCAGGACGTGTGCAGGCGGTGGGCGGCGCCCCGGGAGAGCGACCCTGCATTGCGACATGTTATACGCACATACGACCGAAATACAAGTCGCCTTTAGACCCTGCGGCACGAGTAAATCTCGTTTTTTCTCGTAACCTTGTTAGGTTATTGAGATTGATAAATAGGATCATATTGCAGATTAATCAATGGCAGCAGACTGAATAATGAGTCTTGTTATTTCATAATTTTGACTCTTCTAATTTCAAAACAGGCACATTTGAAAATAGAAAGGTCGAGACATTTAGTTATGACATTTTAAATTAAGCCACGTCTAACATAACCCTGACCTTCCTCGTAAACGCGTGCCTAATGCGCGGGGGTGAATAACCTCAGGGGTGAAGTTCATCTAAATAAAAGATCGTTCACATGTTCAAGTAAACGGTCACCGACTGCTGACAGACGCAACGTCCTTTCATTCAGATCCATCTGTTCTTGTTTTTTTGTCAATACAAGAACTACGAAAGCTCACGCGCGCTCTTTAATACCCATCGGTCTATGAAAACTGACAACGGGTTTATACAAATTTACTGTACAGCTGTGCGATCATTAATCTACGCTCTGTTTATTGTTGAACTATGAAGAAAGTATGAGATTAAACAGGTAGAGTCTTTTAAAAACAATTTCTTACAGTCTTCTGGAAAAAACTTTGAAGTTGAATGTTTTTTTGTTTAATAGTTCTGGAATAATCTATTATTTTTAAATATGCAGCGAGCTTAATTGAAGTAAACAAGAAAGCAGATAAGATGGCGACAAGGACATGTTCTAATGCAGATATTAGTTCTATTAGCATAAGTATCAGTAATTTGCAGAATTATCAACAGTGCCGTATCTTATCTTAAGTATCTAATATAATAGTAGTGTTGTAATGGTACCCCTTTATCTTGTCTAAGCAATCTGAAGCAAATCTAAATAGTTTAAACGTTGGAAAATTTACCATAATGAATTTGTAATAAGAGTGTTAAATATTAGAACGAAAAAGCAATATAACATAAATAATATTAATTAATAAATAATTATTACGTAAACTGTTTCATATTAAAATCTAGCGTTATCACCGTCAAAATCATGTAAAATAATTTTTTTTCAAGTCACTTTTTTACACTATAGCCGTACAATAAAAATCATCCAAAACGTTATATTACACATTTAAAAATGTTTAAGACAAACTCCCGTAAGAAAATTGCGAGTACAAGTAACGCAAGTGCGTCGGCTCGAGACGTCGCCGCGCGCGGCCCGGAGAGCACTGGCGCCGGCCGCAGCGTCCCGGCGCCGGCTGGCGACGCCGCGTTGCTAAGCAACCGCTGCAATGCCACCACCGCCCGCCTTCCACCGACCTCATCATATTACGGACATTGCCAAACTTTTAACAAGGAGCTGATACTTTTTGCAGACGTTACAGTTACGCAAAGTTATTGAAAGAAATACATACATTTGTACTTCAGCTAACTTTCAATTGTAACTGTTTATATAGAATAACATGGAATTACCTGCACAATTTATTTACTAAAAATTTTAACAGCATGTTTACCAAACTCAGTTTATAATTTTTTAATAAGTATATTTAGCGCGAATTTAATTTAATTTGCAATTTTTTATGACGGAAGCTTTACAACACATAAACTGGTGCTATAAATTGTACTAATTAAAACATACAATAACGGTATAGAGAATAACAAATCAAAAAAAAAATTTACAAATGTATGAATATTCAACAATCATGACCCGAGTAAACGACACGAAACAATTGGGGCAAATGAATTAATTGTTTTGCGCAGCATCCTGCCGCACCACGCTCGTACCGGATAAATCAATTTATCCTCACTCTTGCACTAATCATACCAATATAATTAGAAGCGTCGTGTATTAATTACATAAGCGACTCATAAATCAATCAAAATAATTCTTTTATTTTTTAAACCACTCAATCAATCATTGCTTTAATGATATAAATTAATAAAATTTTCATTATTAAAACTTAGTATTAGTAAATGCCAAAGAGTAAAAGATATGTATGTACATAATATACCTAATATACTCGTACGTAGCATAGAGATTGTACGAGTTCATGTTTAGGTATATAAACTTGCTTGAAAGCTTACTTTATAGACAGCGTAAAATGTGCGTTACGTAATTATGCGATAGTTCATTCATATAGGATTTTAATAGCAGAGGCGCGGGCGGACGGCGGCGTGCGCTTCCGTAAACAAACGCGCGTGCCACCCGTCACCACACGGTTCTCTCATACAGGATTGCCAATTGACAAAAATGTGTCATAGATTAACATAAAAGGTACTGTCGCAAAGTGATTCAACATCATCAAATGCACAGATAGCAGTAAACTAAAATGTTGTCCAGTGCCTTAAAATAATAATTATAGGGTTATATGTACCTGCGACGTTTTTCGCATGGCCTTAACGAAAAATCCCAATACCACAATTACTATAACAAAATGTTAGTCCGAACATACTAAAAATAACGTTTTATCCCCCATTTGACAACGATTGCAATATTTAAAAAAAAATTAAAGTAGTAGAAGCGCATTAGTTGTTCCAGATATCATCACTTGTAACATATTGCGTAATTATTTGACGTGTTTAACTTAAAGCCGTTAAAAGTATTTTTACAAAAAATTACATCAAATATTTAGTGTGTTGAAATGTTTACAAAAATTTTATAGTCACCAGGCGCAAATAATAGACATTTAGTTGACGATAATGTTCAAAAAATACCTTTTTATTTCAGTGTTCGTATTACCTACTACTACAGACTACCGAAGTGTTCAAAACTTCAAAAACAAATGAGAGATGGACCTAATTTGTATGTTTAAAAATACGCACGTACCTAATTTATTTTATCGATCTTGCACTACGAAGGCATACTACGCAACGGAAGTTTAGCAGAGCGAAAACCAAACATGATGTTCGTAATCATTTTGAACTTTTAGATACTTAAATAATTTTATAAGTAATTCTTTCAAATAAAAGGAATTGAACTATTGATAATAAGGTTTGCAGAATCGGTAAGAAAATTGAAAATTATGAGATAGAAAATATTTTTTTAATAAATAAACAGTGTTGATCGATGTGTTATAGGAAAATTTTACGGTTAATTTATTACATATTTTTATCATAACTCTTGCAAGTGGCAGCCCTGGGACAACGTCGCCACGTTGAGTATCAAGACAGACTGCGTTGCAACGGACGGAATGCCGGATAAGCTTTTGGCTGCTAACCGATTAAACATATCGCGTATAACACACGACTTACAATATTAATATAATCCGCTTGTTTACCGACGTCACTATTCTTATTTTATTGAATAAAAAGTAGCAAACGAGCACGCAGGCCATCTGGTGTTAAGAGGCCACGGCAACCCATGGACACCCCCTTGCTTCAGGCAGGACGTTAGTCCTACTTGAGATCGCAAAAAGATGCGTTGCCACTTCTAAAGACTAAGGTGGTCACCGCGTACCGGCAATCGCACACCCTTTTTCGGAATTCTTATTGTGTTGTACACAATAAATTTTTGTACGGTATATTTGGGCGTGGCGGTGGTACTTCTCCAGGCGGCGGCCTATCACTGTTGAAAGAACGAATGACATACGAGTATATGTTAAAGTTACGAGAGATAGATCACTAGCGCATCGTTGTGTTAAGGGCCGAATCGTGCACATCTATCTCGTAGTGTGATCTTG
>DWNH01002085.1:0-10322 GCA_018249895.1 Tiana niger | reverse complement strand
TTGGTAATAATAAATCTGAATCTCTTTTCAACAGTCTTTATATATGTAAGTATAGGTATAAATAAAAAGATGAGAAATTTAAAAAATTCTACAAATAAAAAATTTGGAAATTCTAATTCCTTTGTTCTGCTCTCAGCCTTCTTTGCAACTAAGCACTCTTTAAATAACTAATGTTGTATAATTATTATATTATAATATTTTGTTAATTAAATTCTATGTAAATATTCCAATATTTTACAAAAACAATATAAAAGAATAAACTAAGCTATAAATATGCAGAAACGAAATATCTATAAAGATAGATTTTTATCCTCTACTTTTATAAATTCTTAATTCAGTTCAATGAATAAGCTGGAATGACAATGTTAATTCGTAAGCGTTATAATGTTCGATGTGTAGATAACAAAGATTACATACTGAAGATAAGTATAAAACATGTTACAATATCATCAAAGCTATAAATACGTAACACTATTATATGCTATTAATAATATTTTCTACATCCACAAACAAACACCAGTTGAATATAATACTTATAGTATTAAATCTAAGCTTCGAACTTTACTAATATTTACTAAGTAGGTATGTTAAATTTCAACAGTAATAAAAATATTCAGTTTGTAAACGATAAACGATTATAATTATTTTCATTTTATTTAAAGATTTCTCGATTGTGACCTATGAGACATCTAGCAAGTTAAATGTTCTCTTTAAAACGAATAATAGTTTATAATATTTTTTTAACCAAAGACCACTACATCATAAATGCATCTAATAGACTATGCACACAATTATTTGAAACAGTGTATACAAAATATAAAACAAAAAGAGGCGTAGATGGAACTATCGATCTAATTACTGATGAACATAATGCAAATATAATGACGCCAAACAATCTGCAGAGCTATTCACAAAACACACTTCGTATCACTATTACTCATATTGCATGATTTCACATTTCTAAATATATCATTTATATTTAAGTAAGTGGGTTTGAAAAATTTTAAACTATTGTATTAAGGTAAATTAATATATGTAAATCGTCTTGCATTTAAACATATTTAACCGTGCTTAAATATAAATGACAACTAAACGTGAGTCTTGAAAGACTACAATACCATCTATCAAAATAAAATACAATGCTTGATTTGTTGTATTTTTGCTTTTGATATAAGTAGTTACTAGATCTTATTTTTTTAAGCATTCAATCGCACTTTTGCTTAATATGCACCTATGTGATTATAATTTAAAAATTTACATTTGTTTCGTACATTTTGTAAACAAGCAATAATAATGCCGATCCGTTAGGATTAGATTTTATGAGACTGGCCTTGGTCGAGCCGGCAGAGGCGGCGGAGCGCCTTGGCGCGCCGGAACGGGTGGCGGCGGGCCAGCGTTGGGAGGAGGCGTACTGCTCGGGGGCAGCGGTGGAGGAGCACAAGTAGGCGGTGGCACGCTATCTGGTGGCGGTGACGTCACTGATGGCTGTGAAGTTAATGATGCAGTACTCTCTGCTGGAATAGGAGCCGGTCTGGGCGGCGGTGGACGTGCTGGACTTACAGCGGGAGCTCTCGATGGTACGAGAGGTGTGGGTGAAGGCGCCGGAGGTCTACTAGGTTGTTGTCTGCGTGGCGTCGGTGGAGCAGATCTAAGTGGACGTTCGAGAGGAATTTCGCCAAACAAGGGAACTGTATTATTAGAACATAACCCAACCTCTGCTCTCACAATTTCTATCCAGTTGGGTGACTTTAGTGTTATATCAAGTGGTATCGAACATACGGACATTTGACCCTTCTGAGCCGCTGCTAGAGCGTGTTGTCCGTCTCTAAAAGTTATGCTCAATGTGTGATCATCAATAAAACGCACTAATGTTACTTCACCAATAGTTGCCAACTCCTGCAAAACTGCTGCCATTACGTTATCATCAAAGATCGCATCATCGGTTTCCACATCATGTAATGGTTGCACAATAATACTAGCGTCGGGAGGTCCGAGATCAGTAACTACTTCATAAAATACTTCCATACACTTTGTATAACTAACTTGCAATACCTCAATTTCTAAAATACCTATAACTGGTCGATGATCACTTTGCTTTAGTTCTGCGCGGCCATAGTGAAGGAGTTTTCCTTGCGCTAATTCTGAGGTTGTCTCTGGATCAATAGTATGTTTTCTACTTCTCCACAAAATTCGATCAGTCCAGGCAGGAGCTCTGCATTTTTCACTTGTGTCATAGTCATCACTAAAGAGATCATATTTATAAGTGGGAAGGAATGTAATATCTCCTTCAAAACAATTTTTAAAGACTAGGTCCTGCGCTTTTTGTCTAAGAAGTTGATCCTGCTCCAACAAGCGTTGCATGTTATTTTGCGACGCTAACAAACGTGTTTCATCCTTATCCAAATCGATACGATAGTTAAAATCACCACACCAAAATACATAATCATGGGAATAAAGAGATCGTCCCATAGGAAAGGCTACTTTTCTTGTTATCTCTGTGTAGTCAGCATTACGTTCAGTTACTTGTGATTGACCAGCAGCAAAATGAGCACACACAAAGCATAATGATGTGCCATAAATCACCATCCGTATTGCTACAGCACCTTTATTACCTGTAGCACCGCCAAGACCCGTTTTCACAGAGTCCAAGGCAACATCCCTTATGTGTGGTATTAAATCTTTTCTAACAAATACAAATAGACACACACCTACTAACTGGTGACTTGATAAAAGAGTATAAGGGGCATCTCTTGCAAGAACCTTTTCCAATTCTTCACTCCAAGCTCTTGCATTATCAGAACTGGCTGCCATAATGTTACTAGCATTAAGATCAACAATTTCCTCAAATCCAATAGCGAAAATATCAGATGGATGATCCTTCAAATTAACAGTGTTGACAAGAGCAGAATTAGGGCAGTCTAATAACCAATCAGACAGTGATACATCTTTATAAGCAAGACTTCTGAAATGTTTTCCTCCATTCACATTGTATGTGCCAATTGTAATGCGAATACTTGAAGGCTGTGTAAATTCACTGGCCCTACGGCACATTTCTCTAAGCACTGGTGTAGAAGTATGCAATATATTTGAAGGCAAAAGTATTCTGGTCCTATCAGCAAGTTCTGAATTCAAAGTTGAACCCAACAATAAAATATCAATTGCTTCTTGTTTTGAATTATCAAGTAAATTATTTTGAATAGTTCTAGCAGCTGACCTTGCGCCATCTATTAATTTAGAACCACCCTGAATAGCACCAGTGCCTGCATAGATTTTAGATATTTCATTGCCATTATTAATCCACATTTGCTTGAAAACCTCCTCAAATCTATTGACATTCTGCTTTTTATCAATACATTGCAGTAACATTAACTGTGTAGCTAACATTTCTAAACCAATAAACGTTTGGATAGAATTTGTTCTATCTAAGCAATCCAAGCAGTTAGTGCGAATTACGCCTTTTTGAATATTGTAGATGTCTGAACCCTTAGCACTAAAAATACTGATATCATCATAGCATTTCTCAATTATCTTTTTGAACCGAGACAGTGCCGTTTCTATGGATGAGGACCTAACTTCCTGATGATAATCAAATATAATTTGGTTAATATCACAATGTGCTGATTCATTTAAATGCCTTTGAAAAGCATTACTGAGTGTCGCTTCTCCCTCACTTCCTCCTATCAAACTGGAACCAAGAAGATTAACAACAATAACGGAACCATAATTCCTCTTTAGCAAAGAAAAGTGACGCTCACAAGCACTTGTAGATGCATCATATCCCCTTGACATTTTCACCTTGTGTGAACCTACCTGGATGCCAGGTTGCTCCCAAAACAAGGGCACTGAGCCTCTTGTTTGCACATAAGACGCCACAGAATCATCTATGTATATGGCCTGTTCAGTTTCAACAAAATTTGCCACATTGCCATCATCATTGCATCCTCTTACATTGAACCTTGTCCCAGCACGCTCACAACTGAGGCGGGAAACAAGTGCAGCTCGAGCTTGGCGATGTCCTACATAAATAGTACGAATTTCGACGGAACCACACATTGCTCTGGTAAGCCAGTCATCACAATCTATACCAAACCTTATCAGATGTATAAACAATGTTCTGTTCCAGAAAAATCTGTTATCAGGATTCGCACCCTTACTTTTTCTTTGACCGCACAGGGTTAAGTCGAAAAGGTTATCATTGGATTTTCCAGCGGTCCATGAAAAATAAAAGGTACCAGAATTTAATAGTTTTCTCACCTCTGATACTTTATCCTCACCTTGCGACTGGTAGAACAATGGTAGGAATTGTGTCTGCGTTATCCTGAAGACTTCTGTATCCCCTACCTTCCCCACAGAGCAGCAGCCGGTGATAAGGACAAGATACAGCAAACAAGTCTCGCCAGAATTCAGCTGCAATACTCCCAAACAACCGTAAGCATCAGCGATCTTGTGATATTGCTTGCGTAAAGTATCAGTTTCTTGTGACAACAGCGAAACCACGGCTTGAGATTCGAATAGGAGAGCTGTATCCTTATTTCTATGTTGTAGTATTATGCTATAGGGATTAGGGGGCGACGACTTTTCGAGGACCTTAAATCCCTTTGACATAGCCATGGTTGCTGTTAATAGCTATTTTCACACACAGTACATAGCCATCCACCTCCGTTAACTATTATACGCCTGCTACAGTCGCCAAATTAAAATTTTCACCAATGTACCGACCGACAAAGCCACTCGTAAGAAAAATGAAATTCTAATGTCACTGTCAGTGTCAATTTCTCAAGTCTTGACAAATTAAGTTCAGTCATATTAGGGTTTTAAAATCTGTATAATATTAAAGAATTCTTGGTTTTTCACTAATACGACGAAATCTCTGATATAGTCTGTGCTACAAGTGAACCTAAACTGTATTTAAATTTAAGTTAAAATACAGACAAATATACACAAACATACCTAGCAGATGTTATAGTGAAAAAGTAAATTGTAAATGTATGGATATGGTTTACTGCAAGGATGACATAATACTACTGTTCTATGGTACTCATTCTGAAAAACATCTAGATATTATTTAAATGTTGTTATACATCTGTTATTATTATTAAATATCTAGAATTCGAGCATTTAATAAGTTTCTGGTGATTTTTAGAACAGATCTCTTTCTAAAATGATATGACAAATCACAAGTCAAATCTGTTCTCAATTCGCCGATATTAAAAGAGAGCGATAGGGAAGCATTCCGATACTAATACTCAGATGAAATTAGACAGAATAAGCGCAACAATTTCTTTTTGAGATATGTAGTAGGTAGATGTTTAGATTTATTTATAAATATGTCTCTAATTAGATTTCAGAAAAATAACACGACAATTCTCATTTATATAACTTTTAATAAGTCTTAACTATAACACAATAATTCACATCTTTTATAAACTAAAATTAACATACTCCTTATAAAGCGCTAAAGAGTCTAAAGGCACTGTCACCATACCAGTGCCCCTTTGGAGGTATTCTTGATATATCTCCTTTGATGCTTTGGTAACAGTTGGCGGAATGACGTCAACAGAACTATCTATAGTGAACGCACTGCTCACTGTCATCACTATGGGGATCTCAGGGTTGTATTTTGGATTAGATCTTCGTTCAAAGTTGACGTAGCGCTTGTATCTGTGAAATAAAAATACATTATGATGTACATATAATAACATAGTTATATAGGTATTTTAGAAATAAATTAAGTTTAACGTGAACACACATTTAAATATCTAGCTACTGCACACAAAACTATTTTTTATACTTAAAATTTCTGTAATCCAAATTGATAATAAAACAGCTGACTTACAAGATGTTATCTACTTGTTACAATACAATAAACATATTCTTTATAGGCACCAATAAACGCAATTATATAAAAGTGTTGAAGAAAGTCTTGCTAATTCGTGTTCCAAGGACAATGTGATAATCATGTTCATGGTACATGGCACATGAACATTTTTAAGGCACATGGTATGTATGATACACCTTTCCTTTATCATTTTTATGCCAGTCAAAAACAACCTGCAAACTTAATCTCAGAATATTTTTAATATTATACTTACCTGTATTTAAAGATAATATTTTAAAATTATTATGGTAGTTATGATTAGTACCTAGACTAAAAAAATACACGCACAACCCTAAGTCAACTTACATCAACATGTCGCGTTTGCTAGGCTCGTTGAGTAATACCCGATTGTGTCGTTTGATCGCCGGAAACATCATCGGCTCTTCCGTCTCTTCAGGCTCCAGGAGCTTGGCCACCATCGAGGCAGGGGATACAAGCTGACGTGAGCTGGGCGTTGAGCTTGTGAGGTCATCGTCTGACGACGAGTCGCTGTTGGAACTGTAATAAATTGTTAGGACAAAATCTATAGTAAAGTGAATCTGTAAATAAATAATAATAATAAATATCTTGGGACAACTCACACACGTTCATCTGATCCCAAATGCTATGGTAACCAGAAAACTGATAAATACATAAATATTTTTAAATACATATTTAAATAAATCATTTTATTATTTCTTTTTTTTCCATCCAGACACAACAAATATTCATACTCATCACGCAACATTTGTCCTGGGTGGGAATCGAACTCACGACCTCCCGTTCAGCAATCAGGTTCGCTAACCACTAGGCTACCGCCCAGGGAAGTACCACCGCTACACCCAATTCTACCGAAAAGCAATTTATTGTGTTTCGAAGGGTGTGGATGCCGGAGTTCATTGAATACGAGGCGACCATCTTAATCCTCGGAAGTAGCAACGCATCTATTTGCGATATCAGGTAGGCCTAAGGTACTGCTGGAAATAGCAAGTAGATGTTCATGGGTTGCAGTGACTACTTAACCACCAGGCCAAGTGGCCTGCACGCTCGTTTGCTACCTTTATTCAACAACAAAAAAAGTACAAAGACAGTAAAAGTGAGTAAAAAGCAGGTACAAACTCGCTGGAGTTATTGGAGATTGTGCTGGCGCGGCCGCTAATGACGGGGTTCTTGGAGGGCGCGCCGCGGCCGCGCACCACAAACGGGCTCGCGCTCTCGCTCAGCGCCGGCGCCAGCTCGCGCACGCTGCGGCACATCTGGCGGGAACGGACACTCATATGCTACGTTTACATGCAGCCGAATTGAGCAGGGAAGTGGGCAGGACGAGTATGTAAACACGATACTTCTCATGTCACTGCCATTGCCTCTCGCGCTGCCCGGCGCTCTCCAGAAGAGCGGTTTTTTATTCGAAAGTCAAATGACTAGGCAGTGCGTGTTTACATTCTGTTCCGTCGCCCAGTTCTCGCCGAACGCCAGGAGAAGAAAGACGTGTGGTTTTTTGTTTTTTAAGCGACTATTTAAGAAATTACGTCGATAGACGATAGACCTTCTACAGCGAACTGTATCTATGTATTTTTTTCTGTATCTATCTTTTTACAATTTATTTATTTATTTATATGAATACTTAGGTACAAATGTAGATCTGTGGTCGCAATTATAACAACTTTAAATATCGAACATAATTATGTATTGCAAGAAGACAGCGCCGACGCTGTATTTATTGCTACGACTGCCATTGCCCAGCGGCAGGGGCTGAACGAAAATTTAGTAATAGAGGTTTTATAGAGAGAGCAGGGGAGCCGGGCTTCCAACTATCCCTCGGTTAGAAAGAAAAAGAGAAAATTGCGGTACTGCGGATTGTGTCATTGATACATATATGAATAAATCAGGTAACTACAAAGGTAAAAACAAGTACAAAATCATTTCTTGAATAAAGTCTGTAGGGATAATTAGATATTTTCATTATCGTATATACTTATATATGTATATATATTGTATATTTATTTATTGTATAATATATATATATATATATGTGTATGTATGTATGTATGTGTATGTTTGTATGTATAAAGTAGTGCTAGTAACACCTACCCCAAATTTTACCTACACCAGGGTTGACTGGTACATAATGCCACTAGGCATTAAGTCCGCTCATTGTAATAAACTTACAGTAAAGAATAAATAAATAAAACTATGTGGACGAATAATATCAGTGTTATATAACATGCCTATGATCTGTAACCATTATCAAACTAGAAGTAGAAGCGAACAACATAAAAACATTACCTTAAACTCGAAGCACTCCATGAACACCGTGTATTCGAAGGGCCGATTGTGTTCCTGGTAAGGGTCCACCATCTCGAGAGCACTGTCCCCCTGCATGCCGATGATCTCGCAGCAAAGCTTGCGCATCTCGTTGCTGGCGTACGGCAGGTGACGCAGCACGTCGTCGTCCCACCACTTCGTTAGTGATCTAGTGTGAATGGACTGGATTTTATAACGTACACTCTGATTCCCTGAATTTTTATATCATTTTTATATAAAAGCTTGTTCAGTTAGTTCATAACAGAACTTATAGACAGAGACACAGTATTTTTTTTTTAAATAATACACAGTACCAAACAATCACGCAATGCATGTCAACATACACACATCCACATTCAAACTAAATAATGTTTAGGTACCAAAATTAAATGGTTTAATTCACTACAATGTAGTTACATACCTATACTTAATGACATTCAAATATTTTTGTCTATATAGCACTTGTTGGCCGGGAGGAAAACCTCGTTAGAAAAAACTCTCGACACTCCTTGAAAATCAGATATAATTAAGACGTGTCCCTCACATCTAAAATCCACATGCATCCAGAACGTTCAAACAATGATTTATTAAAATGTTGTTGAAGATGTTGTGGTACTAGTTTATGTTTCTTACAAAGAATATAGGAAAACCCCACCTTCTGACGCTAAGGCGACCCAGCAAGGAATTTTATTCTGATGCATGTTTTTAAAGAAATTATTGAAAATGACATTCCTACCTCTTATTCAGTCTGTAGCCCATGGTCTCCGGGTGATGCAGATAGTAATCCGTGGGGTAATCCCAGATGGGCGGTCGAGACGAGTCCGGTATAAACAGACCCAGGAAGAGGTTCATTGTGTTTTGCTTCTCCGCGTCCGAAAATGTGTTAGAGTAGTACCGACTGAGCGTTTGCATGATATCGTTCCCGTGAGACGACCATGGCGCCGTCTTGCGGTATGTTTTGATTCTGCAATTATATACGAAAGATATAGATAAAGAGATTAGGATAGAATGATAGAAAGAAAGAGAGAAAAAGATAGAGGGAGAGAGAGAGTATTCAGGTTTTTTCCTTTGAAAAAACAGCAAACGAGAACGCATGCCACCTGGTGTTAAATGGTCATGACCATTGTACATACGGATGTATTCAGATGTATAAGTATTTAGTTTTTTATAACTCAATAAAAAAAATTAATAAATCAATAACTACTTTAATAAAATTACCTATGAACCAATTGTGAGCCGCCATATTGCAATGCGAGCGTGTCTCCGTGGTCTTCGTACAAGCCTTCCAGAAGTCTGGCGCAGTCCGAGTCAAATTCTATTACCGGCTCGGCTATTAGACCTAGCGCATACAGCTGTAACAAAAATATTGCAAAATATGTATTTTTTAAAATAAAATGTATAAATGTAAAGCAATACGAAAATAACATAATATTTATTACATTGCAAAAGCAAAATGCCAATGCAAGCTTAACCCTTTATTTCATGAAAATTAACACTTAGTTATCTGACAAATATTATTATATTATAATAAATAAATGTAAAAGCTTCAATGTTTAGATGTTTGTTACTCAACCACGCAGAACCGCAGTCACCGTCGCCCATGGACATGAGCAACACGAGAGGAGTTGCCAATGCGTTACTGATCCTGTCATGATCATGTTCATGATCATGTCAACCCCATGTCATTGTCCGCAGGAAATGCCTCAGTAGGAAAATCGATTTATAATTTTAGACCTGCGAGGAATGACGTCTAAAAACTTGTTTGTAATGATTATTAAAAACAATTGGTGGTCTGGTGTTACCTGGTGAGCGAGCACGCACTTCCCGATAGCGAACTGCGCAGTGTTGGTGCGGTCGAGGCAGTCTACGCAGTTGACGCGCACGGCGCCGGTCTGCAGGCGGCCCGCCTGGTGCCCACCCGCGCCCGCTCCACACATCTCCTCGCCGTACCATTTGGACGACAGAAATATGCCCGTGCGACGCACCACTGTCCGCGCTATCGCTGATAATCTGTTAAAAGTTGACAAGCGTCATTTTTACATGCTTTATATTAGCTTGACTTGTATATGTCTATCTATCCATCTATATATGAATGTAACAGATTGTTTGAAGTACAGTTTCAACAAATTCCAATTGTCCAAAGCGTTAAAAATTTTGCATA
>DWNH01002084.1:0-10324 GCA_018249895.1 Tiana niger | reverse complement strand
TCCTAAATTGAAGTACCTACGTTTAGGCTCGCTCAGAATTGCTTTCGTCATTACTTACTTTAATTGATTTGGATCTAAATCCCTGTTATTTCTTTTGTTATTGCAACTTAAATGTTTGCTTAAAATTATTTGTATCTTAAATATTTCAAATATAGTTAAAGGGTTGAAAGTTACCTGTCGTATAGATACTTCTTCTTGTCCATACGTTTCGGCTACGACGAAATCTAAAGAATGCCCTATAGGTCCCAAGAGCTTTTCATTTACCTCTTCAACCGCCATCGAAATGGCTCCTGTTAAAAAAAACAAGTTTATTTATAAAATTATGCGTGCATCTGTTTATAGCAGCAGAATGATTGGATTCATGTGCCAAGTAGTGCCAAACACTAATAGTCGAGGATCGAGATGGTTGGCTAGTTATAATAAACATTCTCTCATTACAATATAGTTGAATATATAACACATTACTAAATTTACTCCATTCATTTGCCTTACGAGAACCTTCTGGAAATCTCCCAGGTATGTAGGTTCCTTTACGAAGTTTTCCTTCCTCAAAAAGCGAGTGACAATTAATAATCTTATTAATATTAAAAATGCAAAAGTTTGGATGGATGGAAGTTTGTTACTCAATCACGCTAGAACGGCTGATCGAAGTTGGATGAAATTTGGTACACAGATAGCTCATAACCTATTTTAACATAGGTAGAATACTTTTCACTCCGATAAATTCCACGGCTAGCCCGATAGGCATGCAGGTGAAGCCGCGAGCGGAAGCTAGTACCCACATAAATTAAAAAAACAAATAAAGGAATACTCGTGGACTGAACCCAGCTCCACCGAATCTCAAGCACCAAGCTATCATTGCTGTACTTATTTAGGTATACTCTGAATGAAATATATGTAGCAAAATATACATACCTGAAATAACTCTTCCTGGTCTTTGATAGTTGTAGTCGCCGGGGCGCCGTTGAGAACCTGTTAGGTACCCAAGGGTGAACGTTTCCCCGTGAGAACTGTCCATTATAAGTAGCAGAATGTACCAACTGCAATGCCACTGCAATTAAGAAAATAAATATTGTAGCAATTACGTTTAATGTAATAAGGTATCGCGGTGGTGCCACTGCGACCTCATCTCTGATTAGAGTTTGAATTATGTAAACTACATTTTCATTGGATTTGTGTCCGTCGTACAGTGACGTCAATAAGGTAGGATATATGGAAATTCAAAATAACGTTGTGATTTGAAAATTGTATAACGTTAGTAAACGACCGTCGGTGCACACATGCATTTAATATTTTTCCAATATTGCCGGTTCGTAAAGAACCGCGAGGTGTGGACATGCGGGATAGGGCTTGCAAACCGAGGGATAGTTCTAAGCGTACTATTTTATTCTTCAAAGTATAAACTCATAACATTGCATAACATAAACGAGGGATTAAAAGTCTCGTGTACAAAAAGCTTGACGACTGTACATACCGCATTAAAGGCCGAGAGTTCTTGGAATAAGCTCAACTTTCTAGCCAAATTTAAAGAAAAGGTCTGCAGTTTCTGCGTATTTCTTTTTGTTCTATAAATGGACGCATTCTTATTATAAACAATGTGCTTCTTTTTGCTTGGAGTTCCCTAAATATAGCTCCAAGTTACTCCTGTTTAACTTGAGATCCAAGATCTAATACCTTAGATTTTGAACTCCTTAAATACGATACGAAAAGAATAAGATCTGTCATCACAAGCAAATGAAATTGCGAATACAAACAAATATCACATCGAGCCTTTTACAAATTATTTCTTACTTTTAAATTTAAAGTGCACTTTCTTACAGGGTTTTATATTATCTTTTAAGTGTTGTACCCAATTACGTCTTACAATTAAAACTAAACTCTACCATGTACAAAATTGTGTAATGTAAAATAATGTGGTTGTAAACGAAAACCATACCAACCATTACATATTTATTTCTTTTTAGTGCACCCTACCTCTGTAAACCCTTAAATGCGTTATTTCAAGCTGTGAAATATCTGGCCTTGTGGACTCGATTTATTGACAAACTAAAAAGATTGCCTCTTGCCAAGATAGAAAGCACGACGTAGCAACGCAGTGCAATATTATCCGGAAAATTGGATTTACTGAACAGCGTTCTTTCTGTTGTAGGTACTGGACGCCCCTAAAATATACTTCGTTTGTGGTAGCGATTACTATCTACAATACCATAGCACCTAATCTGTTCTGCTTATTTGTCTTATTCGCTTTGATAAAATTGTTGTTTAGGATTTTTATACATGCGTCATTAAAGCTGGCGACAAAGAATATGAATTATGAAATAATTGGAAAATCCAAAAGTACGCGGCTTAATACTCATTCGATCGTGAAATAAAAAATTATATGAAAGACTGCTCATGCGCATTAGGTAAAACAAATGTTCTTTCTTTTAATGAACAAAAGTAGCAAACGAGCGTTCTTAAGTGGTCACTGCAAGCTATGGACAACCACTTGCAAATTCAGGCAGTAGGTACCTTAGTCCTCCTACCTGAAATCGCAAATGGGTGCGTTGCTACTACTGAGGACTAAAATGGTCGCCTACATACTGAAGTCCGGCAACCACACCCTCTTTCCGAAACACAATAAATTGCTTCACAGTAGATTTGGGTGTGGCAGTGGTACTTCCCCGGGCGGCAGCCTACCGCCTATAAACACCTAGTTCACATCTGTTTATGTTGATACTCAAGAAAAATGCCATTTTTTTCTCTTAGATAAACATGGAAATTATATATAATATTTTATTGAATTAAATGTAAATAAGTATGAAAGATATTTTCTATGCTTTGCCTATTGTACTTCCATTGTCTATTGTATATTCAATGACAATCGCATTCAAATTGTAAACAGAACGCGCGCGTTGGAGCTGACACGCACATTTTCTTTTTCTTTTTATTGGTATATTTTGTTTTTAAAAAACCTATTTACAAACAATAAACTTCATTGTCACTAAAAATAACTCTCATATACTTAAAGCGTAGTAAATAATTTGTAACTACGGAAATATACTGAAGTTAGATCAACATGCAGTTCACAGGATGTTCGGAGTTCTTTAAAAACTTTGTATACTTGACTATCAAAGTTACTGTATAAAAATCAGTTTAGTGTACATAAGATAGGTAGAGGAAAATTTATATCTAGGTATATTCAATTTATTTACTGCAAAATTATTATCCAGTTTTAAGTTTTTCTAAAGACTCTTACAGTCACTTAGTTAACTGTAAATATTAAAGGACATTGTGAATAGGTACGTACACTGAATCACCTAGGTATGAGCGATGTAACTTCGTATAACCACGTCACTAAATTTTGCATAATTAGAACTGATGTAATTTCAAGCGCCAAAACTTGTTCTACGAGACGACAGGTTCACATGTACACAAAACATACATATTGTGAAAGTCATCTCATAATAAGAATTAATGTAGAGCTTTAAGCGACTAAGTTAATGTGGTTGTGTAATAAAATCGAATTTAATTATTTTTTCGCAATGCACATGTAATGTCTTACATGGTAAGTACATAAAAATCGATTTCCTATACTTACAAATATATACTTTGCCAAAACATAAGCTACGAGAAACATCTCTAGAGTAGGAATTGTGGATCGAGAAGTTATAAATATTTAAATCCGATCTCATACCGTCCCTTGTTCTATAGTGACATAGGAAAATTAGTTTTTGGTGACGTAGTTTTTGCAGAACTGAACTGTTTTCGGCAGCTTTGTTTCTGTAAATGAAAGTAATAAAAGTGAAGTTAAACCAAAATTAAGCTTTTGTCACACTCAGTACCTGTAGACCTAATTAAGGCAAACTATAGTATGGAGAATTATTAAAAAAGCTGATATAATTTTACACATATTCTTTTAATTATTTTTTATCCAATTCCAAAAAAGAAAGAGATTCTCAAAATAGTTACTACTCATTTTTATATACATATGTGTTTAAACTCGTTTACCGTTTTAGTAATAATTCATATTTTTCTAGTTTGGTAATTTAGTTTTTACTATAGTATGGTAATATGTGTTATTTAATACGCATAAATACTGCAAATGATATGACGTTACTTTTAGCTACATTTAATACTTTTAAATGACTCTTTTTAAGTGATTTCAAAATATTTAAAGGTTAACGTAATTATACCTGATGTATAATTACGTCTCTCTAACTTGTGTGTGTATTTTATAAATCCAATCCTATAGAATGAGTAGTAGAGTAAGATACGAAAGAAAATGTGTAAAGCAACAGTAATACTTTTTTCCCTTTACATTTATTCTCCTAATTCCACACGAATGTATTCAGGAGCACATACGAAAACAAGAGTAGGTACCACAAAACTATCAGTTACCCACCTAACAGTCATTATTTTCATTCCATTGCAAGTGAAATGCGTCGCTGTGCTTCGAAACATTTTCGGGTCGCACTAGACGGGAGGGCACATTTTGGTACAATGTTGATAAAAATAGCTCCCGTGAGAGATATTTATGCTACTATGACCGGGTTAAGTCAACCCGTTTCACAGGGGGCTTGAATTTGCATGAATGCATTCGCTATGATGCATAAATTTGTTGGGGGCTAGAAATAATATTTTTCTATGAGTATTACTCATACGCGGGGTGGGAGTGCCCAAATTAAATTACAAAATTTCAGTGATCCATTGCTGGAACAGTTTAGTATATACTGAAAATGTTTTTTCAAACAATTTTAAAAATGTAAATAGCTAATGTAGGTTTTCTATATAGAGGTTTTTGTCAATAGTTAAACTTTTAAAACAACATAAAACTCTAGTAAATTGATATACCTATGAATATTATACACATTCTACAATGTTAGCGTGCTGAATTCTAATTTTAGGACCCTTCCTAACAACAAAGTTTTATTAAGATCCACTCCCATTTGGGATAAACCCAGCTGGAGCAAATTGAGTAAGCCGTAAGTAGAGAGAGATGGCAAGAAACTTTCACTGACTACCTACTTATAACCTAAAAGATTATAGAACGTTTAAACTTGCCTCTGGCATGGTGTAAATAATTGTTTGACCCAAATTACTTCTAATTTATATATTGAAGTCGATTTTGAAACAACACTTCAAGTATTTAAGATTTTTGTTTTGTAAGTGTAAAACGAAAATCAGTAGCTTATATAAAGCGGTTCAATTTATGAATATAAATGATATTGGAGATTACGATAAGCTTTACAATAAAATTCCTATGCCCACAAATTCATTGTATACTTAACCTTATTAAAAAGTTCCAACCAAATCTATGACATTCCCCATAGTCACAATCAGTATGACTTCAATACACTGCCGTCTTACTCATTTTCATTTTTCACTACTCGCGCCAGATAAAGAATTTCAACTGCTTCTAATGAAAGTCCATGTAGTGCAAATTCCAAAATTTCGGTGGATATTACTGATAGTTCGAAACATTTCTTTATTAAAAATGCATAGAGTTAAAATCTATGTTTAACTATAAAAGTCAGAAAAACGTAATTTTATGGTTTCAATGTTCCCAATTCAGTTCACTAAAGTTCTTGGCATGCGTCTAGCATAGGATAAGTGTATCTTTATTATAATAATAAAAACTAAGAGCCAAATTTCGTTTTAGAGATATATTTTTGCTCTCGATCTAAAAAGGCTGAATTATTGATGATTTGATGGTAGCCTTAATCAAAGTAGGATGTATTGTATACCTATATAATCCCTGTAAGACACATGGATTTAAAATAAAATAAAGTGCTTTTAAATTTTAAAATGATTTCTAAACTACTTAAATTTAATAGACAAAATTTCCATATGATAATATGTTCTGTTATAGTACTGATATAATTTTCTAACTATAGTATTAATGTTTATTTATTCTTATAACAAATAAATAGGCCAGTGTGTTAGTGTTAGATGTGCCGGATATTTACATACGATTATATCTACACCAGTGTTAGTTTAAAGGACACAAACTAGATATTTAACTATATAAATCATAACAAAGTTTAATAATGTATTTGAGCTCGTATGCAGCAAAGAAATAAAGTATAAATATCTATTTGACACAATAATATATTAAGTAGTAGAAAATTAAACACCAAAATGTGTATAAAAAGTAATTGCTAGAGAAAATTCGAGTTTGTAGCAATTTATCGGATTAAACTCGTTTTGTAATGTTGTTTTCCAATAATCGAAGAGGTCGATAAGAGTATTCGATAGATAGAGCTCGCGGCGGCTACGGCATTGACATAGTTGCCTCGTCACTACGTCAACGGCCCGCACTAAAGCGCGCGCGCACGCATATTTATAAGAAACCCTTTTTATTTTATAGAATGTATTGAATAATAAATACATTTTCATTCAAAAATAAAGGTAATGTCATAATAGGCTTTTGTTGTTGTCTACAAAAGTTCAAGAATTTAGTTGCTGTACACACGTAGATAATTTTTTAGTCTATTGTCTGCTAGATTTAATGAATTTACATATTATGTGTAAATTGGGTAGGCTTTTAGATCTTCTTTTGCTGTAGCTTTATTCCAAACAGTCTAATCCAGTTGAAACGGTCGGGCAATGATCATGGGGTAGGAGACAGTGGAACTCGGCAAATATTAACCTAAGGTATGTATGTATATATGTGTATGTATTTACGTACATAAGCACTGTGTTGTATTTAAGACCTGAATCGTGCGGTAAATCTTGAAGATATAAGTTATAAATTAATCGATCTCAAAACTTAATTAAAGACCAACACATTATTGTGCAGATTTTCACATTCTCCCTGGTAACTCGCTTGTGATTCGATTCCACAGTAATCCGCGTTATTAGTCAAATATACCTACATAATGTATATCACTTCACAGAAATAAAAAATCTCACTTAATAAAAATACTGCAGAAGACGACATATAAAATGAAAAAAACCCTTTTTTTAAAGTTATAGACTTACATTTAAAGATAAATAATTATGCAACGATATTTTGGTATAACAAACTATAAAAACCATATGTGTGTGGTGGTGTGGTGTTTTAATGAATGCTAATATTTCGCAATAAATAGATATTAATTAAAAGTATAAGTTACCATAGTAATCATCGTGGATAAATATATTTGAACATAATAATAAATATAAATGTATACTAATGTTTTTATAAGTACAATAATATTCCGACAAGAGTAACAATGTACAAACAATTTTAGTGAATAGAAGCTACTTTATATTTTTAATGATTGCTATAAATACATCAATTCAATCAAGATACTTATAAAAACTGTAATGACATCAGGACGGATGTTTTTATAATTTCCTGAGCCTGACAGATTGATTTTGTCCTACTCATGAATATTTTTAATTCCGCAAAGTCATACAATATGTTTATAATTTTTTTTCTGAATCTACGCCGTGTCTTTAGACTTTAGAGATTAAAAATTTGCATTCCTATTATATCCAACGGTATTAAAAATGCCAGCTATAACATGATCATTGAAGTGAAATTATGACAAAATAATTGAACTTGATTCTTTATTGTTAGAGCTGCATATAATATACCTTTTAAAATTATAATAATACCTAAAAAGATAATTGTGCAGATACATACCTATTTAGTTAGATAATAACTAAATATTTTTAGACAGTTTCTATAATTGTTGGGACTCTATCTGAATCAATTCGTAATGGTGTATTGTACCTAATGTATAATTGTTACTAATGTTTGTTACCAGTACTACGAATAATCAACTATTTCATAGTTAAAGCGACAAAACAATTAATATTTCTTATGTGTTTGACATTTTTTTTAGTCTGGTGTATTGTTGCCATGTTAGCAACTGGCTAACTTGTGTTGAGTGAAAAGAATTTCACCTGGCAAACATTTGTATTCATGTCGGAGGCTACCCGTACGTTATGGAAGGATTGAACCCGCATCATTAAACAACAGTACCAGATCCCGGGCGGCGGCGCCCGCGCAGCCTTCTTGACGAGTGGTCGCGCCCGATACATATTAATGTCATGTTTAGTACACATTGATATTTTGTTAGCGATATCAACAAATTGTAGTAAATTCATGTACGTTTGGCCCGTATTTTATAATGTGATTCGGGTAAGCCACGATTTTCAATTACATTGAATGTTTTTCGGGTTCCCTGAATATATTTGCGTGATTCCGGAAGGGCCTTGATTTAATTTGGTTGATTTCTTCAATAGAAACACTATGATTTATTCTGATCTACGAAAATCCAAAACATATTTCTTGAATTTCCTGATGACAAACAACGCGGCAGTTGTTAAGTTAATGTAGGAATCTAGCCTATATATGTACCTATGTATGCATAATGGGTGAAATGAATATTATGAAAATAAAATACTTATTAAAAAATGAAACCGAAGTAGGTATAAAAATCTGGTCTTTACTGAACTAACGACCTGTGAGGTTGTTAGCATGCCGGCCCTCCAGTCGAAGGGGTCTTGGTTCGATTCCCGGCGGGTCAGAAGTTTAAATGATAAATTAGATTTCTGTTCGCCGTCGAGGTGTTAGTGTCTATGAGTGCGTCCATGGTACCTATGATATATAGAATTCTAATGTGTGAAGTGAGTTACGTTCATAGGAGTGATAAACGATAAAAAAAGTTTTTAACATCTTCAAAAAATAGAAGACTATCATCAATTCATAGGACTCGTTATTATAGATACCTTCATGTCATACTAATGTAACTACCGATGACTTAAATATAAAACCAATTTAATTAATAAACTAAGTATACGGTAAAAAAAATTACGGCGCACAAGTAATTTTTAAAACCTGCTTTCTAGGACAAACAAGTGATAATAAATAAATTTCACCTAGTTTTATCCTTCTTTGCATATCCAATTAAATGCTTAGCTATAATTTTCATTCTATGAAAAGTACTAGTAATTCTCACGATTCAATAACTATTTGTTTCCAACAACCTCGGTGTTGGCATCGTCTTTATCTTAAGTTATTATATTTTAACTCGATAATGTTTCAAGTTTATTACACATTTACCTACCTTTATTTTTTGTGCATAAAGTTTCTTTGAAAATGAGTAATGTATATTTTTAAATGTATAAAATTTCGGTCAGGGTATTACGGTAGAGGTCACAGGGCTGAACATTTTTGGTAAAAGCGTAGGTATAGGCTGTTATCGGTAATACGATAAAAGCAATTTATGTCTAAACTTTGTAAACCGGTTGAAATCCTAAGGCTGAAAATTGTACAAAATGTCAAATAGATTATAATGATTGCAATTCGGGGAATCTCCGCATTTACTATCATCGACATCTATATTGAGAAATGGATTTGTCGTGATATCACCCCGCGAGCAGAGCTCTACCATCCTAATTAAGCTGTCCAGTATTAAATATTGAGGAAAGGAGGAAAAAGGACGGAGATCGATCATGCCTACTTAGGTAGGTAGCTTTTCCTCCTCAAGGAATGAAAGACTATTACTTCGCTGTAGGGGCAGAAGTTCAACATTTGCTAAATGTTTTTTTTTATATATGGAAATGGTAAACATGCCTTCCTTCAGAACAGATTACGTGAAGCCACTAGGCACTTGAATTACTTAGGGGTAGGTACAGGAATATTGATGGTCGTCGACAGAAAAGGGTTTATAAGTTTATATCGAGTATAGCGTACTATTTGTCTTCTTATGTAAGTATATTAAATATGAACTATTATTATATACGTGTTACGTACGTATACGTATTATGTATAATTGGTTATTATTCGAAATTGTTATATTTTCTTAGATATCTTCTAATGCTACCAACATTAGGAGAGGCAAAACTGTCTGTATTTTCATTTATAGCTATCATGTCGACGTTTCGGTAATAATTCCTCTTTAAATTTTTAGAATAAAATAAAGGTAATGATTTTGGTTGCATTTAGGTTAATAGGTACCTAGACACATATATGTATATTATAATTACTTTACATATATCGTACCTTTTCACAGAAAAAACATATAGTATAAAAAAATAATAAAAATAGTTTAGTCTGCACACACCGTTATTACCAAGAAATTTTAATCACTTACCAAAGTTAGGGCCAAAATTTTCACCATGTTTCAATTGCCAAAAATATCACTATTAATCAATAAATATAAATAACTAGGACCATTTCATGCTTTACGCAGTTTATAATCTGTAAACTCAGTAGTATTTTTCCTATTTTCCCGCCATAATGTAAAGTTTTTCCCGCGTTCGCGCCTAATCTAACCTAACCTAACCTAACCTAACCTAACCTAACCTAACCTAACCTAACCTAACCTAACCTAACCTAACCTAACCT
>DWNH01002083.1:0-10325 GCA_018249895.1 Tiana niger | reverse complement strand
CAGTACTAAATTAACTGCCAGTATTAACATTTGTATATGACGTAATTATTTGTATCTGTTCCTGTAGAATTGTAACAGATATGTACATACCTAGCATATGTACATTCAAAACATAATAACTTATATGATTACTAACTTGAAATCAGCATAATTTGCATACGAAAACTTCCACGAGTCTACAAGTACTTATACTCGTAAGTATACAATAGCAAAATGTCAGCATCAATACATGTATGTTATAGTTTAGTTATGATTTTAGTATAATATGTTAAGAGTTTATATACTAGCTACTTTAAAAAAATTGTCGTCTACGTGTATTTTCTCTTGTAGAATGTCAGAAACATTAGGTAACAGGTAATTCGTCTTAAACAAACCTATACACTTCTTCGAACGTGGCAAGCCTCTGCGAGTGTGTAAATAGACTTAAAATAAATTTGTATAAGAAGGTTGGCGTTCTTAAAGATTTCATACTCGTTAATTGAAATGTAATTAGGCAAATTTATCGCCTTGAATTTTTCGCAATGGGCTCTGAAGTTAGCTAGATAAATTGACGGTCAAAGCCATAATGGATTTTAATCTCAAAATAATGTATTCGTGCTTCAAATGCTTGAGTGCAATAATTTATCATTATGCACATCAAATACCTACTACTAAAAGATACGTTTTTTTAAGAACTTATCTACGTGACAGATTGGAATGGATGTACACATAATCTCTTACAGCTTATAGGTAAGAGTTTCTAATAGTAACGAATTTCAATATTCAATAATACTTGGGTTACATTAATTTTACACTACTACATTAGCACATACCTAAGTTTATATTTACAAGTCAATAAAACAATGAGTTTTGTTAATAAACTTCGGCGAGTGACTATCTACCTATGACTATCATAATTGTGTTAACATACATATTATATGTTACCAATTAATAAAATTACTGAGTCTACCTATGATATAAATAATAATATATTATTTATACAATTTTTTATTTGTCTGCAAAGAGTGTTTGCTGTGTGTGTGCTGTTCGAAACAATTAACCGAGGCTATGTACTCGTATATAAGCCTTACTGTGTGTAAGCCTACTTACACTTTCCGTATATTTGTTCTTAATATCTTAAACGGTTTTTTGGTTACAACCTATAGTGTGTTTTTTTATAATAATGATTTATTAATAATAATAAATTATTTATATTAGAGTACATACTTTAATAGTAATTTATTATTATTAAGTCCTATTAAAAACAACTTTTACCGGTCGCTGTAGGAATTAGCTAAATGCATAATAACTGAGGGTTGATATTTAGTAGAACAAGCATTGAATATTTTATAATGTCCTTTATTAGGTAACGTATCTTATAGATTTCAAAATTGTTGGCACTGTAAACACATACGGGTATACATGCAGCCATCAAATTATCTTAATATAATATCTTATATTAGACTTAGTAAACTTTTTCTGTGTAAATAATAATTTTTAAACTTCTGTCTTCTCAATTTTTAACGACCAAGTCCTTAGGTATTACCTATGGTGTAGTTATAAACATACGTATGAATACATACAATATTGTTTAAAGAAAACAATTTACGTAAGACTCAATGGAGAATGTTCACGTCGCTTCGATTCGCGTCAACACCACGCGGCCATCATGCGCCAGCTTACAGCTGGTAGGACATTGATCACCCGGCGCCGCAAGCTTGTCGCATCGTTACGTAAAGAAATGTAGCTGGCAGGTCAGACGCGCCCCCGAGACGCCTCAGGCAACGTCTACCGCTCCACACAAGTAAACGAAACACATCGACCTAATTTATAAACAACCGTAAACTTAAACGATGTCATAACACACGTGACAATGCAATCGTTAAAACAACAAAGCTTCTTTACGCACCAATTTCTTCGCAGTCGATCTCGTTGCAAATAGCAATTGCCGTGCGGGTGAAGTTTTACTTATGTGTTGTCATTTATGTTTAAAAATCAATTGTTCGATTGAGAATTTATTGGTATGTTAGGTAAAACATTATATAATGTATATATTTGATCTTATATGATATAAAAGTCATAAATGAAGAAAAATAATAGGTATTCAGTTCGGTTTTTTATATGTAAGCGTAAAAAGTTAATTTTTTGTTAACATAATTACAAAACATTTAAACTATGTTGATACGTATATGGTATAAAAACTTAATTACAATATATTTTTCATATATATCTTCGGAAAATCAATGAAATTCATACCAAAATCCGTTGCGTGGTTTAGAACAAGCAAGTTGGTAGGGTAAGTCAAAACAGACTTGGTGGTTTTGTTTTATGTAGTATTTAATCAAATATAGGTATATAATATAATTATAGTTAAACCATAAAACAAATTTGTAAGATAGCCACAAAAAATTTATAAACGCTACCAAATATTGTTACGAAGATCCGTCAATAAGAAAAAAAGATGCGTGGACGTGTCATCGTCATTTGTATTGTATTAAATAGCAAATTGCGCACGTAAGAACAGAAGACATGCCATTATACGTGGAAGCGGATGTTTGTCGTCGGGCGGAATACCATGAGCGGTTACTAAGCATCGACGTCGACCTTGACTTGTTTCGCTCTTAGCAGATGTTAACCGTAAGTGGATTATTGCAAACACCAACAGCTCATCAATAAATATAAGACAGCGCGTCATCTCGACAGCTATGGAGCGATGGCGCATCGTGATTGCTCAGGGTTGCCTTTAATTAAACTTCCTCGGGCGACCGTGGACGTCGTGTCCTAGTTTGATGTCTACTGAAGTCACATTTTCAATAACATTAATTTAAATTTGTGTCTGTTTGACGCTTATTATTATACTCAATAATTATTAAGTGCAGTTGCGCATCTTAACTTATTTTAATTAGTGGATTTAAATCCAGCATCACTTGCATAAATACCAATTCTTCGCAACATTCACCTATTTATTAAAAATATTATGTAGATTGAATCAAATAGTTCTGTAAAATTCATACCTATCTTTTTAGTTTAGTTTGTTTCAACGCTACGCGTGTATTTATTTCGCTACATCGTGTCTAGACTACGGCAGAGTGACATTGTTTTTCTGTTTTTCCTCGCTATTATTTTAACACCGTGCTACACTCTATACCGCATGACTCTAACGTTTTAAATCTTAAAACTAGGCGTTCGCTTAAAATTCTACAGCTTATCTTGCAGATCCGTGAACCATTAGCAAATTTAGACGTGCAGTCTTTACAATGTATTTCCACGGGGTTTTGCAAGCGATTCGAGGCCGTTCGCCTGTTTCGGTCACGATCCTCCGCCGTCATGTCCCTGTTCATTGAATGTACTCAACACCTAGACAATAACTACTTCAAACGCTAATCACTAATGTCTCCTCTCTACTGAATCGAAGCGATTTGAATTCAAATCACGCAGTAATCGCAATTTATGCCACTGTTTCCCAACTACTTAAAAAGAAACATTTTCCTTTTCAAAGTCAAAATACTAGGACTAAGTTTGTAGTGCCTTTTCTGATGTTACGCACTATATTTATTTTCAATAAACAAATTAGTAAGAGTAATAAATATTTTTAAATGAATGTTTTTATTTCCTCAAAAATAACTAATAGGTTTTTAATAAGCTTCTCTGAACATGAAACAGGCCATCATTTATAGAGACTATTTTAAGTACTTAATTATTTGCACTGTTCTTCATTGGACTCATTCCATTTAAAGCTTGAAGATTTCTTTGGATTTAATTTTAAACAGTCTAATTCTTAGATTGGAAGTACTGCTAAAGATATAACTTTAAGGCTACATATTGCTTGGCTTATATCAAAGAGTTTAGAGCCAAGATAAAAATAATACTTCATTGTTATTTGGCCTAGATGTGTATGTAAATTTCAATTCAATTGAATGCGTGGAAGTGGGTAAATATTGAGTTGTAAGATTTGTCCCAAGCGAGATTAATTAAACGACTATGTATAAGAGCTCGTAATAAGGGTGCATGTGTTCATGTACTTTTTGCATAACGCGATTCTAAAGTATTCATTTAAAAAATCTGTTCTAAATAGATAGGTACTAGTGTAATTTACATAAACATTAACATGCAAAGCCACGTAAAGCGCTTAAAAAATTCTTGTATTCCACAAATTTTAATACGAACGACTTCTATAAATAAAAGTGACAGTCCAGTTGTTAAGAGATCCATGTCATTGGTATTCAATGGTAATAATACATACGAAAGCTCGTTGCCAGCGAATGTGTTTTAGATTCTATTCGCGTTCTCGCCATGTCATTATTTGCCTACGGTTGGTTCTTTATTTCTTCATAAAAGAGTGAAACTTTTTTATTGCCTTCATTCACGTAATAGATTAGGCCGATTTTGAATCCGAAAAAAATGCTTGACACTATTAAGTGTCATGTTATATAAACAATTGGTTGTCTACTTGAATTAAGCGGTCGAAGTACCTAAATAGAAACGAGATTAATAATAACTGGTTAACAGAATTGTTGAGGCTCAGAGGTTAAAGTAGATTAATGTATGTCAAATGTATAGGTAACCGTAGTGTCACTAGGTTATCGTGTTACGGATCTTGATGGCAAAAATGGGTTAATTATTATTTTTGTGCCTCATCGAGATCGTATTGCGTAAAACATATTCTTATATAAGTAAATATATATGTATGTTATGTGGTTTTAAAAATATAGAAATAACATCATATCTAGTTCATGTCACCTAAAGGTAAACAAGGTTTTTGTTACAAAACTATGAGCCGTTTTAGAACTGAATTCATATTTACCAATTCCATGTAACTTCTTAACCCGACTACTATTTAACTTGTAAGTGTTTGTAAAGTTTCAAAACCAGGTTTAAAGTTTCCTAATTAGAATTGCGATACTTTTGCATTTTGATGCAACATTATTATGTACATAGATAGGTACTTATATTCATGGCCAGCACTAATATTCTGATGGGTGCTTGGATTGCGTAGAAAAGTTGGAAATAAGCCAGCTTGCACATCTAGTAACAACATAACCGAGTAACTTCAAAGATAAAATATCTCAGAGCTATGATAGAATACATAAATGTACGATAAATGTTGTGAATACTCTTAATTAATAATAGTTCATAAAGTTCTCAAGTTCATAAACATTGGCGGTACTTTATACAACATAATTACGAAAAAAATTATCTTAAACTAAATTTTTAAAAACTCTTTAAAGTTTTTAATTTATAGAGTACAACAGATTTTTAAGTATTTACTAATACATTATTCAGTATTCATATAGAAGTATAATTATAGATTCATTTTACATAAATGTTGTGACGCTTGAAAGGAAAAATTGACTAAGCGTCAATTTGGTCTATATTAAGTTACATACACCTTTAGAATCGTAAAAAAATCCCGCATCGACAGATAATACTATTGTCTTTCTGTGATGATTTTTGTTGTCGCTTATGAATTTTTTTATTTGACGATTTTGTATAGTAAAAATACTATACAAAATACATATTTTGTGTTTATCAAACATTTTTGTACTTATGCTTGTTGCCTGATTTTATAGAATTCAAAAATTTTGTTTAGCTAATTTTACCTGTCAGAAAATTATTTATTTTTATAACATATTTTGGCCCTTGGGGTTGCCTACGTTAAAAGCTGTTACTAAAAAAGAGATATTGTTCGTATGAAGCGTGATAGCAGTGGTAGACGACGATTGAAGTACATTGACCTCGAGTGCCCTTGAACTCTCTTGAAAAGAGGCGTGACTGACATGATTGGTATATTTAGCAGTAGGCTGTTAGGGATGAAGTTAAATAAAGCGATCGACAGAATATTATAAACAATTTGTAAAGGTACGAGTACATGAATAAGTGCTTTCTAACTGTTTCCAACTTCAGAACGAGTATAATATCCTATAAAGTTATAGTCAAACGTCACTAGTTTTTATTTGGATGCTTTTGCATCCTCTCACGTTACCACTATACCGACAACTTGCATAGTCTTAATCATATTTAATTTTAACACCCTGTGGTATGAAATTTTACCTCTAATATAAAAGACATCAACGCGCGAGTACAAAACTTAAGCAATAAAAATATTAATTAGCTACATAGTTTTAAATATAACGACTTCGCAGTATTTTATAACAATTACTTCTAAACATGTTTAAATAATCTCAGAGAAATAAAGGTACATCATACGTAACATAGTATTAATTTCTCAAAATCTATTTACCAATATTTTCAATTCACATAGCTACTGTTTTCTTTGTTAAAATAAGTATTAAAATACACAGAAATAAAGTAAACACCAAAATACTTTGTTTACTTACTTTTTCTTAACGTACGTAATGTATTTTTGAAATTAATACTTAGCGTCCATCAATTAAACAAAATAGTACAAAAATTAGTGCGTTGAAAGACTCGCGTTTCGCTAACATTTTATATAGTAGCCTTGAACCGTTGCGCAACTCTGCCATTTGTCCCGACGTAAACATCAACTGTCAGTAGATATTCGAAGGCGCCGCACCAATGTGGCATATATTTCGTAAGGCTACCATTACAACGCGTAATGAAGATAAGCCATTGTAAATTACTATCATACTGCAACAATTACGAGTAGTATCAGTAACGAAAAATCACACAGCACTCTCATACGATAATCATTACTGCACATACAAAATATGCGGATCATTTGTTACGTCTGCCATTGTGCACATTTTGGGATCGCCGAATTTCTTTGTATGAAATATGTATTTGCTTAAAGCTAACAAAGATTTACAGCTGTAAAAAACATGTAATTTGAGATTCAAATTTATTTCGAATAATATTTTTTTTGTTATGTTGATGCAGTGACATTTTTGATAGGTGGTAGGCTGCCCGGGTAAGTATCACCGTCACACCCATATCTATCGTAAAGCAATTTATTGTGTTCCGGAAAGAGGGTGTGGATGCCGGAGTTCACTAAATACAAGGCGACCATCTTAGTCCTCAGAACGCTTCTATTTGCGATTTCAGGTAAGACTAAGGTACTGCCTGAAGTTACAAATGGATTTCCATGGGTTGCAGTGACTATTTAACACCAGGTGGCTTGCACGCTCGTTTGCTACTTTTGTTCAATAAAAAAATCATTTTAATTATTTCATAAAATGTAACTAGTTTGAAAAATAATATATTATACATCTGCGTATATATTTTATTACATTTTTTGGTTGATCTATGCTACGAAGCGTTGGTATTAATTGCCTTACAACCTCTACATCGCACGTATCGCTCTACAATAGTGCTTAAAGACGTTACGAAAGATAGAGATACATTTACTTGAATTTAGATTAAGAACGGAATTTGAATACTCCAGAACTGTAACGATACTGTAAGAATCAACCGTACAGTACGAGTTGAACTAATTCTCTAAGTTCCATTGCCCAACTTGTCCTTCGCACGTCACATGTCGGAGTGACTGCGAGTAATCACGTGACGCCGCGCGGCAGCATTGTCTTGCTTGCAGTCGTGGGAACGTCTTTTTGTTGCCTCTAAATAAATTTTCGTCGAGATTCCTAAAATCAATTGTATGTTTGCGTACAACAATCGAGAAGTATGTATGTAGAATGATGATCTCTAGAAAATTGTGGGAAATTTGTAAGGATGTCATTGGTACCAAAAAACAGACAAATTGATAAGCTGGCTCATTTTGTTTAGTTAAAACATAATAGACGTAATTAAAGTATCTTCTAATGCTATTACTCTTTAGTAATAATTCGTGAAAAAACTTTTAAATAATATTCAGAACTCTCCATGTATATTTATAGATGTCTAATTCGTAAACTTTTGTAAGCACTGTTTTACTAATCACTTATTACCTCAATAATTCAATATAGTATTATTGTTAAAATGCCATTTATATTATGTTATGAAGATTTTATGTAAACAGACTAAAACGTGACAATTTACAATTTATCTTCACGTTTCGGTTATCATTAGTTACATTGTATATACATATGTACATAAATGATACTTCGGCTGAAGTTATTTTAGTAAAATAATTCTTAAGCTAAAGTATAATATAAATATCAAGTATTTAATAAATATATAAAATATTTAATAAACGTTAAAAAATCAGTGTAAAACACTATGTTATCAACCGTAAGATGTAGTGAAAACAATCGAATACAAATTGCATTGGATACTATTACTACAGTTAATTATTTACTAACGCAACCCTCAAATCTATGAATAGTTAAAAATTGTTCTCATATGTAAAATCCTAGGTTTGAATTACTGATATACCAAATACACATAATGTTAATCAGATAATTAGTGAATAGGTCAATCATTTTTATCCACGCAGGGTATTGATTTTTTTCCCGCCGGCTATTTTTCTCTCAGTCTACACTGCACTAAGCTGATAACTTGTATAAATGTTTATTACTTAATTAAGTACAAAAATGGGCACTTGCTTTTTGATAAAGCTCATTCTGATGAAATAATTTACTGATTATATAAACTTGTTAATTTTATTTTATTTATTTTGAAGATTTGCAGCGTACAAATCTTACTTACTTAACTAGACTTACTCGTAATACTGAGTTTGAATTGAGCACATCTAGGTTTGGTGGGCAATATAATGTTTAAACTTATGAGTATTAAGGTTAAATCATGCAATTTAAATAAAATATTAAGTATCGTACTTCACGAACAAAACATTAAGGTCTAAAATCTACAATAACATTTATACTAACATTCATAAAGATAAATAATAATCCACGTGAATAAGATATTTATATCTTCACAGTCCTAACTTGTCCAACTCTAAGATAAAAAAGCGATCGCGGATCTGTAATAAATTTTAGCCTTTTAAAAGCCTTAAAGCGAGTTTTGAAAATGCCAACGTGATGCTCTATATACGAAAACAAGTTTTTTTATTAGAATATAATCTTAGAATAGAATATAATAGGATTATCTATGTCCGCAAAACTTGAAGTAACAACGGATTTTGTAACAGTTAAGTGCACCTAAACCTTTATTTAAGGGCAATTTGAAGGTATCCTTATTTATAAAAGTTATTTTCTAGATAGAACTTTTTACCATACGTTGTAAGTTGTAGGGTAACGAATATATTTTTGTATGGTATCCTATATCATTACATTATATTCATAAATATCTGTTTTAGTGATTATACTTAAGCCACACTTTATAATTATGTATTAGTTTACGTGTAGACAGAAAATGTTGACTGTGATGCTTTCTAAATTTCTCAATCTAAGTATTACAGCTAAGTACATCAGTATCAAACATTACTATGAATCATCATCAACCCATCATTGTCCCACTGCTGGGCACGGGTCTCCTCTCAAATGAAAAGGATTTAGGCCACAGTCCACTACGCTGGCCAAGTGCGGGTTGGTGGGCACTATGAATATTTAACATAATATTTTGTTATTAATTATTATTATTAATTATCACAACTATTCCAGTGTTACTAATTATTTAATCACTTTAGACACAAAACTTTTAGAAACAAAATTTAATAAGTGATTTCCATGTTTTCAACTAACTAGTTAATTCTAACATCAAAGGTTTCAATATTAATAAAGATATTGATTAAGAATTAGAAAGCACTAGAAATAGCACGTTATCAGTTATGATAATAATTGTATACACCAGTTTAAATTAGACAGGGGAGATCAAGAATGCCTTGCGAAATTACTTTTTATAAAAAATGACAAGTGTTTTAAGATCGAAGGTTAAAGTCATATATTAATTCAGCCTATTTGACTACTTTCTTATGCGTTGATCGGAAACGAGTTTTGAATTGAGTAACACTGGAAATATATTATTAAATATTATTTGGTCTGCTCTAAGTCATAGTGATTTGACATAATATCATTCTGCAATGCTGACCTTGTTTATTTCTAAATACGATGGTATGTCATTTGACATACGTTAAAAAGTGATAAGCTTGATAAGAAGGTCTTTAGTTTATGAGATTTAAAATTATTCAAATTCCCCTTCTATCGGCTTCAATGGAGGTATTTTGTGATGTATATTTTATTACCATTCTAAACAAAACTTTTTAAAAAAACTTGCAATACGTCTCGGTGACTGTACAGAGATTATAGCGAGTGAACTGTGGTCTAGCGTTCCGGTTGGTCTGGATTCGATTCCCGTAGGCACTTCTAATTGTTTTTTTTTATTGAATAAAGGTAGCAAACGACCGTGCAGGCCACCTGGTGTTAAGTGGTCACTGCAACCCATAGACATCCGCTTGCAACTTCAGGCAGTACCTTAGTCCTACCTGAAATCGCAAATAGATGCGTTGCTACTTCTGAGGACTAAGATGG
>DWNH01002082.1:0-10325 GCA_018249895.1 Tiana niger | reverse complement strand
TATGTATGTTTATCAGTTGTCTGGTTACCATAGCACAGGCCTAGTTGCCTAATTTGGGATCAGATAACCGTGTGTGAATTGTCCCAAGATATTTATTTATTTATTTATTTATTTATCAACTTATCAGCAGGCCCTCGTAGATCATACAGAACATTGTTATCCCTACTAATATTATAAATGCGAATGTAAGTTTGTTTGTAACGGTTTCACGCGAAAGCTATTCAACCGATCAACGTGAAATTTTGTACACATGTTCTTGGAGGTATTAGAAGTAACATAGGATACTTTTTATTAAAAAATTTTTTTTTTATGTATGAAAAAAAAGTAATATTATACATGCGAAGATTTGTTTGGATGTTTAGATGTTTGTTACTCACTCACGCCAAAACGGCTGAACCGGTTTGGATGAAATTTGGTACACAGATAGTTCATAGCCTAGATTTATAGGTACATAGAATACTTTGGACTCTGTTAAAGGCCATGGGTAGACCAAAAGTACCGCGAGCGGAGCCGCGTGCGAAATCTAGTATTGCTACATTTTTTTCGTATTCGTATGTACTGTACTGTATGTATTCGTATTACTTTTTTTCAATAAATAAGTTTTTTTTAGCACCCTACCGCCTATAAAACCTTGTATTTATCTGATAAAGATTCACGTGTTGTACGAGTCTCTGTTACGGATTAATTCAGTCATACATAATACCGCGAAGCTTATTTACATCGTTTATAAAAATACGCGGTGTAATTCTGTAGCTTTTTACCGAGCTTCTTCTAAATTACGATTTATGATGTTGTTTTTATGAATATTAATGTTTCAACGCGAAATGAATGTGATTCATTGGCGTCCCTAGCCATTCTGTTAGGACAGTGGTTCCTAACCTTACACACATAGCTTTCTAAATCACCATAGGCTGGCAACTTTTTTTTGTGTACCTGACAAATGAGTCGTATATAATATAGTCGCCAGTATATAGTCGCGTAAATAATAGCTTATTTTGAACATCTATCGTGTTATCATTGTGTAGCTATACAAAAGAAATATCCATGGATTAACATTCATTTTATACATCAATCATAACTGATTTAGAAAATTGCCTTTGCCCAAAATGAGTTAAAAAGAAGATAGCCGCCTTTGTTTGGCAAGTTTTTTGTGTGTATATGACCCATCCGCGGGCCACTGTCGTGTCTTACGGACCATCTATTGTCCGCGAACTATCGGGTTGGGAACCACTGGGATAGAACGAAGCCATTTTTACATGTGGGAACATACTTATTGAGGAATTTTGGTGTGCGCGACTTCGATAAGTTTAAAATACGAAACAAATGTCATAATATTAACAAAACTTTGTAGGTGGTAGGTAGTCGCCGGGGAAATACCACCGCCACACCCACATTTACCTTAGAGCAATTTTTTGTTGTGATGATATTAAGAGATGGTGATTACCTGATGGTAAGTGGCCACTATCTCCTATTAACATTTGCAACACCGGAGGGGCGCGTTGCCTGCCTCTATATGTAAAGCCGCGCTTACAGCAACGCACAGTCGCAGTCCGATTTATATATAAATCTTTCTGCTTCGTATTTTCTTATTCTTATTCTTACTCTTACTTAATTTACATATATTCTTATTCTGACGACCCTTGCGGTGTAGTAGTTACCATGCCGGTCCACCATTCGAAGGGTCCTGGGTTCGATTCCCGGCGGGGAGGAAGTTTAAATGATGAATTTAGATTTCTGTTCTCGGTCTGGGTGTTTGTGTAATTGTCTTTGTGTGTGTCCATGGTACCCACGACACAGGATCCTAAAATCCTAGTGTGGGGCTATGAGTGTAAAGCGTTAAAAAAAATGTTCGACTTAGTTAATATACTTTTACTGGATATCCAATGCCCACCTCCCCTAACCAATATATACATACTAATCATATCTATAAATCTGTCTGGTAGTAGGGTGAATGAATTTCAGGAAAGTGACAGTATGAGTCAGGCAGACCGAGGCAGCCGGCTCCCCTCGAGCTCGGGCAAGTGCACGTTAAATAAGTCGGGGCAAATAGATTACAGTACAATACACACTCAATATAATATACAAACATGGGTGCAGCGTTGAGATATCTCATCCTGTTATTTACAGTCAAATGTTTACAGATAGGGTGACCATGATTGATCTTTTGAGCTAGTGGTTAGTGGTTAGCCGGAGATGGTGGGTTCGATTTCTATTCAGAACAAACACGAACTCTTGTTTTGTGTCAATGTATAAAAATATATATATTTTTTTATATAGTTTACGTTACTTTCAATATCGCTGTTGGATTATCGAAATAAATAAAGAAATATGCATTTAAAAATGTAGGTATGCCGACTGGGTAAGCATCACCCACCCAATTCTATCTAAAAACAATTTATTGTTTCGAAAGGTGTGGTTGCCGGAGTTCAATAAATACGAAGCAACCTTAGTCCTCAGGAGTAACAACGCATCTAACTATATTTACAATTTCAGGTAGAACTATGTATGATACTGGCTGGGGTTCAATATGGACCTCTATGGGTTGCATGGACCACTTAACACCACGAAGTCGATTCTCGCATCGCTCTACGATGCAACTCTATATCAACTCTACATTCAACATATGTATGCCTAAAAAATATGACATGCCGACGAATAAAATTGTAATTTTTACTCGATGTATGTCGAACACATCATTATCATGGTAGGGCCATGCGAGAATCGGCCTCCTGGTTACCTGCACGCCGGTCAGCTGCTTACTTATAATTCAAATAATCATCAAATATCTCTGAAGTGCCGACTTCAGACATACAATTTCGTATCGGAAAAATATATGGACGGTTTACGAAACCGTATGCGTTAAATGTAGTATCGCTTTAAGCTTTATTACAAAACTTAGTCTCGGCTGCAGACAGCGTGCAACGGACGCTTTGTCGTCTGCAGATTATAAACAAAACTCATCGTCTGCAGTTCCGTTTGTTTTATATCCTTAAAATTTTTAATCCTCAGCCAATAAAAAGAATACTTGGATTCCGTAGAAAATGCAAACGTTTTTACATACATCTAATAGGTGGTAGGCTGCCCCGCTCGGGGAAGTACCACGGCCACACCCAAATCTACCGTGAAACAATTTATTATGTGTTTTACGCTTCACACTCATATCCCCACACTAGGATTTTTAGGATCCTTTGTCGTAGGTACCATGGACACATACAAAGACTTACACTTATTTACACAGCAATTTATTGTGTTTCGGAAAGAGGGTGTGGATGCCGGAGTTTAAATAATAGTAGTTAACGGGATATCAAATATAATAGTTGATAGGTACTTTTAACAATATTTTCTCTGAGATTTAAACTAAAATGACACAAACTGTATAATCAAATTGTTCTTATAATTTGCTTTTTAGCATTTTTAATACTGAACGTAAAACTCATACAACCGTTAACCCTGAAATTATTCTCGCAAAACTATTTAAATTCAGTTACTTCAGTACAATTGCACTCACAACAAAATATGACAAAGTAAACTTTATAAAGTCTACAAGAATGTCTTAATACATAAACAAATGACACTAGTCGCAGTAAACCCAATCAACCTAAATAATTAGTTTCACGCACAACCATCAATTAATGTAAATTACTCTCACATAACGTTGCTAACGAAAGTTATGACCGTCATGAGTCACAACACGAAAGGGAAGCCTGCGTAAACGGCTTATCGAACGAGTGTCCGTGCCAAAAACTATCCGTAGAATTAGGCTTAAACATTGACCGTTTCACAGAACACAGATTAGACTCCGTAAATATTTTTTGTATATTACAAAAATAGTGAGGCGAATGCAGCTCATGTTAACACAGAACTATTTGGGGTTGAACATAAACAAAATATGGCTAAGGATTTAAATCTAGCCACAATCCACATACCTTTCTATCAAAAATACAGTATAAAATCATAGACCGTAACAATGTGTAATCGCTTTGTCATAGAAATAGACGTGCTAGAAATAAGAGATGTCTCTTTAGAACCTAGATGACACCACTAAAGATTAAATAAATAAATATCTAGGGACAACTCACACACGGTCGTCTGATCCCAAATTATGCAGAGCCTGTGCTATGGTAGCCAGACAACTGATAAACAACACACAGAACAAATATTCGTGCTCATCACGCAAACATTTGTTTTGGGTGGGGATCGAACCCACGACCTCCCGTTTAGCAGTCAGATTCGCTAACCATTAGACCATGAGGCCAATCAAATAAGTAATATCAGTATTCCGATTCGATTTTAAAAAGTACAGACATTTTAAACAAAAGCTATTCAAGTTACCTTCATTATGAAAGAACGTCTGATCACCAATCGATGGAACCAATTCTCCCGAGACGCTACTATAGACAAGTATAAACCGTATTCGACCTAGTTCTTGGTTCGCGACTGAAACTCATCTTGGATGAAATTTCTTGTATGTGTTCAACAACACCTTCATTTATTTGCGAGTAATAGTATATCCGACACGAATTTTCCTGCTAATAATACGAAATTGATTTTAGAAATTTTGGCTCTCTTTTGGCAAAAGTCAGAAATCTTACCTAGCATACAAATAGCACATGTGAAAACTGATTTTTATTAGATGGCCATACTGGACATAAGACAATATATTTCCTCGTGGAAAGATCACTAAACCTTGAGTTAAACGAAGCATAACTCCAAAGACGTTATGCTAATCTGTTAAAAATTTACAAAGTCCGATGTTGAAGGCATAAAAAACAAATAAAAGTTCAGTGAACGAGATAAAAATATCTCAGAAATCGCTTGTTCTTTACATAGTACTAAACACAGGTCTATCTAAGCGGCTATTGTTCAAAATGGAATGAAACCTGGGAAGCGACCTAGTTTTTAAGTCTTCAAGAGCGATATACAAAGCCTAGCTAGCAAACTACCCTCTCGTGTTTATATCTCCAGACAATCACGATCTAAAGTCGTTGAGAAATACGACTCGAGAGATAACAATTGCCTTTCATTGCTGATACCAAGGCAGCGTACTCTGAAACAACGTGTGGGTGTCTGACGTGTTTCACTCTCGAATTTCGAGGCAAATTGTTGATGCATGGATGAAGATCTTGAAATTATGTGGAATTTTCCCTGCTAAAGTCTAAGATTTGATGCGAAAAAAGGAAATCTGAGAGCAAAGTTCGTAGCAGAAAATACTAGAAAGATATACAACAAAATATTAAATTCACAAAACAATTTGAAACACATTCTCCTTTCATTTACTCAACAGTATCTAACAAGGCCATGTAAATAATTTTATCAGCTATTTTATAGACATATTTAATATGTGGGCAGAATCTAATCGTAGATTCAATTAAAAGGTTGTTGTAAATAAATGTTGAGGGTATGAATCTAAAGTGCGGTGTAAAGTGGATAAAAGTCAAACCAAGCAATAAACGAATTTCACTTTTATATAATAATACTAAATACACTTTGAGATCTGTGAATGTGCCTGTAATGTGAGTTTCAATCTTCAAATTGTTCATTACCGTCGACAGCCCCGCTCTTAACTGATATATCGGGCAATAAGTTGAATCGATACAGCGCAAAATTTAGACAACTGAATAAACAAACATGATAATATGAATGCGATTATACTAGTCCTCTTCGTGAAACTGGTTCTGATATAAAATATTCAATTTGGGCAAGTTCCATATTTTTTATCAGAAAACGTAATTCGTTTCCACGTGCGATATTATTGAAATTCGGATTTTAGTTTAATTTAGATGTAAATACGTCAAGAACGCCTTAATTAGCAATATAAGTTTTCCTTCTATTAGAAGTCATAATCTTACGTGTAACTCTAAAATTATAAACAAATTTTTGTTACAAATGGGGTCTTATACAGAAGCCCGTGTTATTGAATGCTATTGAACGAGACAAACAATTAACAATATCCATAGAACGTCCAACTTATAAAATAAGTGTCGGTTAAAAAATAATAGACAATGGATGAGACGGATTATAGAAGCAAGTCGAAGTAAAAACAAAGAGAGTTGACGGTCGTCAAAATGAAAATATGGCGAGGCACAAAACAGACACGCGTAAACTCATTTTAAATTTGACGAATGAATATAACACATTAAATAATGAATTATGTATGACTCTGAGACAAAGATCTTCCAAGCTACAAATTTACCGTACATTTCAAGTAAATATGGAGCAGTCGCGCGCAAAAAAGCGACCAGTCTCCGACAGTTGTTTCAGTCGGGTAATTATACCACACGAATAGGGCTGTTCCTATGGTAAAATTCAACTTACTTACAATTAACCTTTACATTGACATAAGTTTATAGACATAACTCTGAAACTTTATCTTTTTTAATTCCTCCTCAGTTATATCCCGATAGCAGATATCAGCGTAGTCAAGGATAAGAAGAAGCGAAGTCTTTACGTGCTGCAGTTTTTCGAAATAGGAAGTAGATTACAAATCTTCCAAAAGACCGCATGGCCCAAAACAGGTTTTTACCAAATTCAGCCATCTTTGGCACCCAAATAAAATAACGATCGGATCGGTTTTTGAGTGTGTCGCCATTGCTAAAATTGACCAATTAATTTCAACTATTAGTCTCGAGCTACCAATAATAATCAAGTCGTACAACGACCAGGATGAAAACCGGCTTGGATGAGATTAAGAAGGTTATACTGTGATAAGAAAAAACAAATTTGATAAAAATGTAAATATAATTATGGATCTATAGTCTGCGTAAGGGGAAAAATTCGATATCGATAATGGAAAAAAATAACAAGAGAGTATTTCGAAGCAGACAGATATGAGTCAATACAAATGGATAGGTTAATTATAGTTATTACAGGTAATAGGTCAACCTGTAATAAGTACCTATTGTCATATGAAATTTTATAAAGAGAAAGGTTTCGTATAAATTTTCATAATTTTAAATGATTTCATGTTCTAAGGATACTTAACGCTCGTTAAAATGTTTAATTGATACTGCAAACCCTAGCCCGGACCTCCGCACCGCATGATAAAAACGGTGAATGCCCTAGCTAACGGCGATACGCGCAACTTTAGTCCTTGGTGCATTTACATAGCTCGATGCACTAAACAATTATGCGGCGTGGTGGGACGAGGCGCGGTCATTCCCTTATGAAACACGTCGGGGACATCATACGAGTATTATTGGTGAAGGTTAACCACCATATCTCCGATTACAATATTGTAATTTTGCTTTCAGAATATTGGGGTTTAGTTTTGTTTATAGAACGAGACGAGCTATCGCATAGAAAATAGGCACTTAATGCCTTTTTGACGTCATAGTAAAGTTAACTCCTAATCTAACCTAACTCATATCAGGAAGTTTAATTCACAGTCTAAGCCTGTTTTCAATACCCTTAACCATGTGATAAGATTTCCCCGAATAATTGTTTGTTTCAAGGTTTCCCTAAATAATCACGTTATTTTAAACAATATTTATAGGGTATAAATTATTGAAATTATTAACTATTTTTAAAATAAAATAAAAAAAGAGTAAACTAATAATTTTATGACAAACTACATAAATTAAACGTATAAAATAATTTAAACTTATTTACCATAAATTGTAACGTATAAAAAACGATTAGATTTTTTTAACGTATAGAAAATATTTTGAAACGTCCGAACCATCAATACACAAAAATACTTAGTCAGAAATAAAAAAAAAATGTTTTTTTCTTAGTCTATCAATAACTAACTCACTTCACTATTCTTAATAACATAAAAGTGATCAAAGACTGACACTAAGATTGTTAAAATACTCTAATTACAGAAGCTAAACTATAAAAATCCAAATTTCTGTCATGGCCGTCGCTGTATTTGAGTTCCTCCTTAACATTGAAGAGTAATAATAACATTTAAAACAGGTTTTTGAAACCCATGGGGCAGCACCTGTCGTAACAATAACCAATAACTCGTAGGTTAGATCCCCTATAAACCAGTCAGGCAGGAAATCTTAATGTTACACAAACAATTTTTATTGCCCTATCCCTTCTTATTTTTAACAGACATCGTGAATATAGCTTATAGATAGATTCCTCAGTTCCCAAAAATACTAAAAACTTTTGGAGACAAATTGTCTGTGATCAAAACTATACTACTTATTATTCATAATCATTATTTCAATAGGTATTTTCATTAAAAAAAAATGGAGTAATACTATAACACAATGTATACAAGGTGGATGATTTTAGTAATGTGTTAATAAAAATATTCCGTGCCATCAAAGCGAACTGTTAATATTCTAAATATCATTTGACTTCCGGATAAGTCGTAAGTTATTAGTCAAAATGTCATTGTGTAACGCATCGTTGCCGGCGTCTCCCGCTTCGCTCGCGCTCAGCCCTTGACATTGGCTATGTGGCTAGTTGATCAAGGCCTATGTCAACACTTGCGCCTTGTGGTTTCGGTAGCTATAATTAACGTTATGATCTTTCATAATAGCTCTTCAGTTCCATCATGTATTGGGATGTTATAGGACTTTAGATAGCTCGAGAACTTATGAAGAGTGGATGTGGAATCTAAAAAAATAGAAGATAATCTTCTACCGGAAATACACTGATAGAGATCTACAAGATTTTCCGACTAATAGATATATTACTTTCTATTTATTATCTCTATTATATGTATATAAATAATAGATATAGCATCAGTATGTTCTCAGTCAGTGCACATGTACCTATGTCATATTTGTCTTGGTGTTTCAATTGGTTTTTTCAATTGTTACTGTCGTTTTTTCTACAAACGTAGAATAAGGCGAAAGATAAAATTTTTAAAAAGATTTTTATCTTGTTACACCAAAAAAGTATAACTTCTAACGCGTGTACATAAGTACAAACACACTTTTTTATTGAATAAAAGTAGAAAACGAGCACGCCACCTGGTGTTAAATGTTTCAGGCAATCGATTTGTCAATCGTACTATACCTATGTTGTAATTGTATTTTGTTTTTACTACTATAAAACTTTCTGAGAATTGCAATGGCGTGTCTATTAATAGAACCACCCTTCATTTTATTATTCTTGTACATTAGCATAGCAGGTGACGTAAAGCAGGCAGCCGGGTCAAGTGCAATGTCATCCCAGCGCTAACACGCAACCTTACTTTGAAGCTCTTAAGTTTTGTAGAACGAAAGAGTCGTTTCCTCTTACCCCTTTTGTTAATTCCTTTTTTTATAATAAACGCAACATGCAGCCCACCTGGTGTTAAGTGGTCACTGCAACCCATGGACAGCCACATGCAATCTCTGGCATATACGATCTCAACCTCCGCATACAGATTAGTAACACTAACATTACTTACTATACAATCCATTTACCTTTTACGATGTACACATTTTTTAAGTTAATAACATCAAAATTAAAATATTTATTTAGTGTTTCAAATTCATAATACAACAAAATTAAATAAGTTTGATCAAAAAAATAAACACCGATGTTGTAATTAATTTAATTATAATCTTTTGAACGAGTCATCAGCTTAGTACAGTGAGAGAAAAAAAAGCGAAAAATCTCACAAAACTCTTTTATTTCGTCATTAATAAGTTCTCCGATAGAGTAATAACAGTTTGAGATAGTAAAACGTGTGTAACACGTTACAAAAATGTTTATTAACAATCACTTTACTTCTAAACGGCTAATCTTTATTTAATTTTCAATTACCTGAACCTTTTAACTCCAAATCCCAGACTTCATCCTCCTCATCTGATATTTATTGTAGGTACTCGTGGAACTCGTTATGAATAAACAATCTTGGAAGACTACGTTTCAATAACTTATCTCTCAAATCTGATGGTTTTTCCATATTAATATTATAACATTAAAATTGAAGCTCAAATCTTATCGAGCGTAACTAAGCGAGTGTTTCAAATTACTTTTATATTGTTGTTTTTCTACATAGTATAGAACGACGTCGCTTCTCACATCTGCTTGTCCGTCTCTTCGGTTAGATCTTTTAAACTATAGGTACACTAAATTTTGAGGCGGTTTTCATTGTCATTCCGATAATTTCATCCGGATAGTTTTTAAAAAGAACTTAAAAGTGACCTTAAAGACGTACAATGATTTTAAACGAGAATTTAAAAAGTTTTTAATTCGGTAAGTTTACTATTTAATCGGTGAATTTCTTAATGATAAATCGAAGTCGAGATCGAATCGAATCGAGTCAATGTTAGTTAGTAATGTAGTTTAGACGACCCTTGTGGTGTAGTGGTTACCATGCCGGTCCACCATTCGAAGGGTCCTGGGTTCGATTCCCGGCGGGGCAGAGGTTTAAA
>DWNH01002081.1:0-10326 GCA_018249895.1 Tiana niger | reverse complement strand
CGTGCCCTCGACAGCCCCCAGACGGGGTGGAAACTCCTTCAGACGCTATCGAAAAAACACCCGATTTGCCTACCCGTCTGCCACCAAGACTTCCTGCTGGCTGGCCTAATAGTCGATCTCGTTTTTCCTATTCTTCAAGAACCCAAGATGCAAGAAGCGAGGCGAGCGTCAAGGATAAAATTGCAATGTTTTCTACAGATATTGCTGCCTCATCTGATCGTTTGGACAAATGTGGTACCCTTCCCACAAGAACGCATTCAACGTTAAGAAAAAGTTCTACACCCTACATAAATAGTTATTCAGATGTCTCATCATTGGATAGACGCCTAACAAAATCTCAAGATAACCTTGATGAAACACCACGCCCTTACAAAAGACATCCTGAAAGACCCGAAGTGCTTGGAGCTTTAGAAAATACAATTGCAGATACCAAGAAAGATCGATACATAAAATCTGATATAAGTAATAAACCTCTCTTCTACGGTAGCACGACTACTTTACCAACAATAACAGATTCATCATTTGTTCGAACATATCACGCTCGCAGTGTCAGTGATGACAATGGTACTAAAAATATTTCTACACATAAATCCAATTTGGAATATTTAATAGAGCAGAGGAAAAAATCTATGTCAAAATTACGGGGATTAGTAATACCGGAAGTTCATACTCCTATTGTTGATTTGCCTGAAATTAAGGTTCAAGATTCATTATCAAAAACTTTCCTTCAAAAACTTAACCATAACAACATTATCAAAAAAGACAACAAGACAATTAGCGCCACTAAGCCAATAGTCCTAAATGACGCAAAGTGGAAAACTACTTTTATACCTAATAATATTCCTAAGTATTCACCAGCCTTCAAACGAAAATCATTACAAGTATATACACCAACGTCTTTGTCAAAGGAATCTACACCAGAGCGAAAACTTTCCGATAAGATTGATATACTCAGTAAAGTAAATAATAAACCGATTCTATCTACATCAATACGGAATTCGATAGATACGTCTAAGTCATTGCTATCTAATACAAATACTATAAAAGGATATAGTAAGAAGGCTTTAAGTGATATCCACGAATACAAAAATGTTGAGATTAAAATTTGCACAGCAACTGACATTATTGACAGTGATAACGATTCTGCGATGAGTTCAACGCAGTCTAGTTATAGATCTTCAGCTTCATCTCCTTTGCAAAATTTAGATAACATTGAATCAGACTGCTCCCGTTTGTCTCCGAGAATATCTCATTATGCAACATACTCGCGTATAAAATCAGACATTCCTACTAAGTCTACCTCGATGGAGAAGCACAATGAAGAATATGTGAAGCGTAATGTATGCCGATCTGTATCTTCAGACACAAATATTTCTCTTAGCTCTTCGGCGGGTTCTGCAGCCACATCTGGTTCACAAGCAAGCTGTAGCTCTCTAGAAAGTTCTGTTACTGACTCCGATAAGAGAAAAGTTTCAAAAACCTACAACATCGACACAATTAATCGGCGGAATATTTTAGCTTCAGCCAAATGTAGAAGTGGAAGAGATATTAAGCTAAAATCTCCTGTTGTTGAAACTAAGTTCTCACATGAGTCTTATGACAGATCTCCCAGTCCAACGCATAAAACGTCTGAACGCCTTTCTACACTCACATCTTCGGTGAGTGCTGTAGCAAATAAAGGTGAAAACAGGCGACGCAATAAAGTAATATCTGATTCTGATTCTGACTCTGACAGTGAAGTAAATATTCGACAGCGAAAAACTGAGTATAAAAACACAAGACTGAAAAGAAACTTAAGTAATTCCAATAAAAACAAGCAAAACGATACCATCTCAGATTCGATAAAAGCGGAAGATGCACCCAATTTTATTAAAGAAAAAATTATAAAGGAGATTAAAAAAGCTGGACTCGACAGCTATACTTCTACTTGTAATAATAGTAATAAAACTTTGATAATGGACCAAAATTCCGTTTTACATAAGAAGATAGATAATTTATCTGCAAGTAAAAAAGATTTTAATTCTAATATTGAGAATTTTCGACTCAAAGATTCTGAAACTTCAGACAATACTAAGGCACTTGTACAGAATTCTCCTTTGATAAGAGACAAAAAGGAGAAGGGTACTGTAGCCAATATTAAAGTTTTAACGCAAATTATTAAACTCAAACGAGGAGCAGGAACAGGTGTTGGTCTAATTCTAGCTGGAGGTATAGATTGTGAAGCAAAGGATGTTACGGTATGTGAAATTAATATAAAAAAAGATATTTATGTTATGTCGTATTTTGATAATTTAATTAATACGGTACATTGTTCGCCTTAGGTACACCGAGTTCTAGCTGACAGTGTGGCTGCAAAGGCAGGACTCAAAAGGGGGGCCAAGATTCGTAGTATTAATGGAAGTACTATGTTAGGATTAACGCACGCACAGTCTGTTACTATTTTAAAGGTCATTTTTGTACAAATATTTTTTTAGCTAGTATTTTTTTATTTTATAATTAAAAAGCAAATAATTTTTAGAATTTATCTTTAGGTCATGTATTAAATGAAATCGGGTACCTACATCACGCTCATTTCTATTGTGAGTAATTTGTTGTATTTCGGACTAAAAACTGTTGAAGACGACAGATTTTAAGTACAACATAGAAGTTCGATATTATTTTATGTCTACAAATATCTTTGAGCTGTTTTACGATTAAATCTTAGTTTATTTTATTAATTAGAAGTAGCAATCAAGCATGCAGGCCACCTGGTGTTAAGTGGTCACTGCAAACCATAGACATCCACTTGCAACTTTAGGAGATCGCAAATAGATGCGTTGCTACTTCTGAGGACTAAGATGGTTGCCTCGTTTATAGTGAACTCCGTCAACCACACCCTCCTTCCGAAACACAATAAATTACTTTACAGTAGAATTGGGCTTGGCAGTGGTACTTACTCGGCAGCGGCCTATTATATTTTATTGTCTTTAATTTTTAATTACCCCAATTAACTAACCTAATACCTGAACTAAGATTAAACCTTAGTGAACTTCTTTATTTACTACTTCTATAATAATTTACTAATATTTCTTTTTTTTTTTTTTTTTTATTTAAATTTTGTACACATAAAAAATGAGAACAGGGAACATACAAAATTTCGTATAGTAATAATATTTTTTACTAATATTTCGTATAGTAATAATATTTTTTTAAATATTGCAGGAACAACGATCAGAGGTTGTCATAGAAATTGTAGATGAAACCCCAAAAATTGCAAATGTAATGCGAGGCGGCTCTGAAACAGGTACTGTATACATATTCTATTAGTAGATATTTATGGGTAAATTCTTCATCCTGGATATCACATAATCTGGTATTTATTATGTTCTAGCGGAGTCGAAGGACTGTTATGTGGAAGAAGCGAAAGTTAAAAGGGACAACAATACTAATTCCGTCGTGACTGTGCTGTTAGAAAAAGCCGGCGGTGGTGCTGGCTTGGGCTTTGGTTTGGACGGCGGTAGAGATTCACCAAACGGGGACCGTCCACTTACGATCAAGAAACTATTTGCAGGTTAGCCAATAGTACAATCGGTATGACCTATGTAAATAATTGAACTACTCTTTTGTACTATTCGAAGTACGAATATATAGTACGAAGATTAAAGTGTCATGTATCTATAGTGTACCAAAGTACCTACACTTGTACTTGTACTCAACTAGATTGACCTATTCCCAATCAGGAACAAGGGCTAAATTTACATACGCTAACATTCGTCAACTTTATTTAATTATTTCATTCATTCCTCAATTTATTCGTCTAAATCAGAATTATCAATTATTTTTTTTGGATATATGTATTTTTTAAAACCGTATTCTTTAATTCTGGTTCGAAGCAATGTAAATCAAAGTATAGCTAACACTGCATTAAATTTGTGTTTCACTCGTAAAGATTACACATAAATATGTCACAATCAATAACACTCTAGTAGCTTTATCTGGTATCTTCAACACTACGATGACGAAATATTAATAGGACATTTTATTCATTAATTCAGGAATTTCAGGTATTAATATAGTGTTGATATATGCAATTTCAGGCGGAGCTGCAGCACAAAGCGGAAAAGTTTTAGTCGGGGCTGAATTGCTGTCAGCTGGAGCGCAATCAATGGAGGGACTAACCCGTACACAGGCCTGGGCTGCCCTCAAAGCGTTACCAGCTGGACAAGTGGCTTTAGTGCTCAGAAATCCCACGAGTATTAACTAAATCACATTACCACGACGTCAGCTGTGAAGGTCTAGTACATGAAAAATAAGTGGGACATGAAATAATAATAGCGATTTTTAAGAAAGGGTTTATATGAAATAGCCTATATTACGCATTTACGTATGCCTGTAAGTTTTATTAACTCTTGAGCAACGTGTATAATTATGATCTTTTCATTAGTAACTTCCCTGCTTTTCAGCCCTTATGAGCAATTGTTTCATAAATCCTACATCGTTACTCATTTCACCGAGTGCACCCACTACAGTCAGTATTTTTATAAGTGTGACTTGTAAATAATATGTTATTATTATATATCTTTTAGTCTTTATCATAATATCGTTGTATGTCTAGCTAAAATTATATTCAAGACTGTTTCTCTTTTGCATTGTAATTGTAATACTTATCTATTTATTAATTTGATTAACGTTATACTAGTCTTGACAGAATGAAGCTGTAATGCTCTCAGTCCCTTAGTCTAGGCATGTAGTTATAAAACGGTACAAGTTTGGTATCACGTAAGTGTAAGTGCCATTACCAGTTATCTAGAAAAGGACAAATCCACACAAGTAGTTTTTGAGAATTGATAATATCGATAAATGACTAACATACTGCATACTGATTTCTTACACAACTAAAATTCCTATTATATAAAATGATTATGTTTTGAGTCATATTATTGGTCTTATATGTTCAGTATTGAAGCCAACATTTTACTCCAACGACCCTTAAATTAATATATTCATTATCGTTATAAATAAGTCTAATAACTTTAATTTATTATACGAAATCTGCATTATTATAGATTAAGCATACCTACTGTAAAGGTGCGTTTATAGAGACGCCTATTTCGGTTAGTACAAAATTTATGAATTTAGTGCCTTAAGCTGCGCACTATTATTCAAAAATAATAAATTGGCATCTCCGTAAGCGCACCTAGGACGATAAAAATATTATTTAGTAAACTAGGTACTTTTTAGGCCGTTAAATGCTTCAAATCAGAAGGTCAACACGAGATGTTAAGATTGACTCAGAGTCTGCGGAATAGATCTAACATTAGTCTCCTGACCATAATTCCACGAGCTGAATTAACTTGCACGTTAGTGAATAAAACGGTCATCTTATATTGGTAATATGTATCTGATGTTTGCATTGATGTCTTTGATAATCGCATTTTTTTCACGTGCAAGTATTTTATTTATTATTTCTTATACCTTTGTTCTTCTTTAAAGTATTCAGCACTTATATTGGTAAAATCCTCCAGATGGTACATTTAGTACTATCACAACAGGACTGTATGGAGGGCCGGCTTTACAGGTCTGGAGGCCTAGGGGCAACAAAAGAGCGGAGGCACCGAAATATTTTCCTAATAAAAGAAATGTTTTTATATGTCAAGTCTTTCAAAATATTTGCCATCAAATAAAATTATTTCAACAAAGAACGTAGTAATTAGTCAAAGTCAAATACATTTAATTAAAAACTAAATTCTTCTTTTTTAACACTATTGCGGGTGCCCTTCTCTTATGGAGGCCCCGGTACTGTAGCACCAACGGCTCTCTCCGGCCCTGACTGTATGGTCATTGTATTTTGTCCATCATGTATTTGCCACAGACATCCTTCGCTTTTAAGCCGCATCTTACCATTAACATAATAAATAAATTTAAGAAACTGGTTGTAAAAAGCTTCAAATAGATTATAATCATTATTAGTACTGAATAACATACGTAATATATTTTGTATCAGTTAACAGTTAAATTTCTTTTATAAACCGTAACTATTCCATTATCTATGTATTTCGCTTTCATACATTTTGCTTAAAATTTTTGGGAAAATAGGATTATTAATAAAAACAATCGAAGTTATTTATGTAAGTATATTATTTGTTTTGTATCTTTACAACTTATAATCTACTAAACTTACAAAAATGCAAAAATTATGAAGTTATCTTGTGCGTAAGTAATACATTATATTTCACTTAGTTAATAGTGATTAAACACATATTTTTACCATACAATGATTTTTTATTTTAGTAAATAATTTTATTATGTACCATTTCATCTGATAGTTGTAACAGTAGTAGTAAGAATTTCATTAAATGTTATAAATGCACAGGCTGCTCAATATTGAAAACTGTTCTTTTTGTTTCATGTAAAACTGAGAGTCAGTTGCTTACAAATCATGACACACTCTTTTAAACATTAAAAATCGTAATCGGATTTCTATTCGTTTTATTTGGATGGTTTATAAATAAATATGTTCATGTCGATAAAATGTTTAGAAAATACAATTATTAGACAGTATTTTTATTGATCACCGATTCAAAAATATCGCTATCTATATTATTATACGTGAAGCAAAAACTTAGAATCCCTTTTCAAGCGACTTTACCTTTTCAAGAGACGACGACAAAATTTAATATAATCAAAGTTTATATAGAGAAATTCAGAAAATTAAATTTTTCGTATAATATTTATTACCATATACATTAAGTTAAATTAAATCTTTAATACTTGTACTCCAATGTCTAATGGATGCAGTTACACTTCTCGACAGTTAATTTAATCAATAGTTTTAAATATCATTGATAGAAACACGAAAGACAGATGGAAGCGAACAAAAAAAAGAAACATACCACGTACCATGAACACACGCAAAGACACACTAACACCTAAACGGGGTACAGAAATCTTTTATTATTTAATCGTTTGATAATATAGTAATAAACTATAATTTTAGCAATAATTAAAACTCCAGTTTGTCACTCTAATTGTCAAATATGAAATCTAGATCTGAACACAATATCATCCGTGTTGCAGTAATATAGGATATTTGGAATAACAGATTGGCAATGTGGAGAAGACTCGGAGTGTTTTAAGAAAAACTATCCAGGTGACCTTGAAGGTCTTTACATTTTAAACCCTTCTAACAGATATATAATATAATAGATTGATTAAGACTAGAGAAAGAAGATATATTAAAAAATTCAAGAAATGTTTACGTTAGTCCTACAAAAAATAAAATTGGTGTCTTTGTCTATGAAGTCAAAAATAAAACAACGTAAAGTAATGTCTTCGCACAATATACAAAATAGGTAATTTTTTTCATTAGTTTTAAATTAAAAAGTTATATAAATTTCTAATCTCTAAAATACGCATCGAGCTTTTTTACTTAATACTACATTAAAAAATTTACTTAAATGTTTAATTTTCAATTACATTTGGTTACATTTTTAAAAAATAGGGTAAAAAAATAAATAAATAGTATCTACGTTGTTTACTTTATATAAAATCTTAAATTTAATACAATATCACAGACAAATAATATAAAGATCACATCTTCGTCTGTAGATTTATAGAAAAATGATTAAGTTATGTACTAAAATGCATTAAATTATTGTCTATTTTATAATAAATGTGTATTATTAGTAAGTAGTTCGGAAGGACGGTAATTAAAATAAAATATTAATAGCCAGTATATAGCTCTTCAGAATATGCATTTGTAAAATAAAGTCATAGTTATGTAGGTATTATAGTTATGAACAAATTATACAGCTATGTAAAATAATATTCTAAACGCTTTCTGGTTTTTACATTGTTTAGTTTAAGCTTATTTCAAGACACATTTTCAAAGAGTAGCAAATTTTTTAGGCCAACTTTAGTTTTCAAATAGATACATATATAATATATTATAGACAATTATTCTGACAAAATAACATTTACACTTAAGGCTTATATCTCTGGTTTTTAACTTTACTTTACCTTATAGCTTATTATACTAAAATAAAGTCATATTTATTTTATTATTCATATTATAAATTGATCAGTTTTATAACTGGATTTGGAATGAAATCAAAAAATTGCTTTATTAAGAATTAATTAAACGTAGAAATCAGTTTAGAAGAACAAATTTTACAAATTCTGAATGTGTATGTGTGTATTAATTAGTTAAATGAATAGATTATATAGAGAACAATAATTACGTTCATGTAAATATGTATATAGGAATGTAAATAAGAAAAGTTTGTTAAATAAGACTATGAATAACTACTTAAATATCCCATATGTACAAGTAAACATTCGAATCAAGACAGCAAGGGTTTCAGCAGCGTTGTTTTTCCGCTCTCAGTACTTGCCTTCAATGTATATTGTTGTTGGTTTAGAACCTTACAGAGTAGAGTAGTTAGGGTAAGAAGGCGCCTGGAGCGACTGGTCGCCGCAACAGGCGCAGGGCAGTCAGCGAACTGGCGCGCGTCGGGACACTCGGAGCAGCACGGGCCCTGCGCGCACGTCCTTGAATAGCCTGATGGCTTCTCCGTGAGTCAACCCTGCAGTACCACGCCCGTTCACTGAAACTATCTCGTCTCCTGAAAATTTGAAATATACTAATTGAGTAAAAAATACACTGATAAAGCGGATTCACACAAGTCTGTTATTATAAGTCTGATGACATGGTAGATGGATAGATATATTCTTTATTGCTTGTTTGTACTTACCAGATATTTTAATGTGTTTACAACAAACAGAATACAAATACTTTACACACAACTAAATTACATGAAAGTAAGAAATAATAAAATTATAAAAATAATATGCAGCAGAATAAAGATCCCTTAACCATAATTTTATATCCCGGATTTCGAATCTCCTGGTTGACGATTTAAATCTTAATCAAAATTGTAGCGAAACATGCACGTTAAGCCTGCATCCGAGAACGGATTCAACAACCGTAGAACATTTATAAGAAGTACTAAGAGAACATCTGCATAGTCAAATTCGCTACATGTCACTAAATTACTCCAATCTAATAAAATAATATCTATCTAATACAGTATCTACTACTTACTATAAGCTAAAAAACTGATCATCATCTACCCATCCCAAGGGAAGTTTCTTCAGTAGTATACTTTTTTTATAGGAAGGAAGTAGCAAACTAGCATACAAGATACCTAGTTTTAAATGGTCTCTATAGGCATCTATATTCAACCTCAGGCAGGCTACTCTTGAGGACTAACTTGATCGCCTCATATTTTAGTGTCCTCCATGTGTTTTTTCCGAAACACAATAAATGGCATCAATGTAAGTTGCCTTAGGTCATTCTCTTTTTTATTATGTTTGGCTGTTAGATATCGACGGGTTAGTTTATATATGACCGAGAGGAAAACAACAAAATCTTATTTGTTGTAATATTTATTCGTATGCGCCACATAAAATTGTGAATATTGTAATGTAACCTTTCAGTAATACAAGGCAGGTGTAGTTGCAAGGCTCGTTTAGCTTAAAGATGATTATAGGTTGCAGCTGTCGTATAACCGTCATTAAGGAATGCACACCTTTATACCGTTACAACGTGCGAGGGTTATTTTACTGCACTTGAATAATACGGATATTCTATATTAATATTTTTGACAAAAAATCATGTTACCTTCTTTCAATAAACCAGATTCAGCGGCTTGACCGTTGTTAAAAATTGTTTTAACAAAAATGCCCATGTCGCCACGCGGAGAATCTCGTCCACCAACGATGCTGAATCCTAGTCCTTTGCCACCCGCTGACTTCGTGAAACGCACCTGAAAAGAGACATTTATTTTGGTTCAGATTACTTCAATACAAGTAATGCAATAAAGTAGCACTTAAAATCAGGATGTAAACAGCGTTTTTGTGAAACTCTTCTGATGAAATCGATATGGCTTTAAGATCTTATCGTCAACGATCCATTATGGTCTTGCTGTTATGTACGAGTCTCCTCTTAATGATATGAATGTTTGCTTCGAAGATTGTAGCTGCTAACCCTTATCACGTTGGCCTATACACCGTAATGATCCATAGGCAGGTGTTAACTGCTTATAAATATATTAAATAGGTGCAAGAAATATATACCTCAAACGTATGCGTGTCCCGGGGTTCAGGGGCAGGAGGTCGTTTTCCAGTCTTTTGTCCTATAGGCGGGGCTGGAGGTGGTCTGGGAGATCTGGGTGTAGAGCTAACTCGCAATTCTGCTACACAATTACGCAACTGCTGCATTGGCTCTTGTCGTGACTGTACACGAGGAAGTCTGTAGGGCTCTTCCCAAATTTTGTCCGACATATC
>DWNH01002080.1:0-10326 GCA_018249895.1 Tiana niger | reverse complement strand
TGCCCACCCCTATGAACCTGTCTTATTAATCTATGACAGAATACGATTAAGTTAAATGGAAGAGGAAAGAGTGAGAGGAAGTTATATCGAAAAAATTGTTTTTTTTTTAATATATTGGGCCAACCCACACGTCCATCCGATTCCAAATTAGTTGGTTTTGCCCTAGAAAGATTTCCCATTTAAAATGATTATGAGTCGTGCACTTTTGGAATTTCCAAATTTTTATTATTTTAAATTAATAAGTTAATAATAAATAAGCAAAGTAGAGGAATGCTGAGAATTAAAAAATATAGCATTAAACGCAATAAACGTTAAAGCTTTCAAGCACGCGGTGAATTCCGAAGAAAATGAGTTATAAAAACGCATGAAGTCCCAGATACATTAAGTTGTTTACGGAGGTTTTTTATATGTTAAAAGAATTGGTGTACGTGTTGAGAAATTCCAGCTACGACTAGTCTGGCACCGGCTGAAGCCGAGTGTGTATAATTAGCGTGGGCTGTTAAAGGTCATTGTCACAGCTTCAATGCATAGAGACCAGATTTAAAATAAACCATTGTTCTTCCTCCAGAGGTACTACGAGATTAATTGATAAATACCTCTTCACCATGAACTTAGTACGAATAACAACGTCATTGATATCGAGAACATAAAGATGCGAGTACTTAAGCAAATTCTTTAGGAGATAATAGAATGGCAAGAATAAAAGATGCTCCGACCCGGATATTCGCTTATTACTTTCTTAAGTAATTCAGTCCTTTCATATAGCAACGTTGCATCAATCAAATATGACGTATTGATCTACAGCGCTGATTCTGTTTTAATGATTTTTGCTGCGTTGATTTCAAAATACTTATTTTGAATTTAAAAACAGTATTAAACTTAACTGACATTTCGATTTGAAGTTTATGTACATGTAGTAGTGATATTAGAAATGATAAAAAAGAGAGTTAAAACGACATTAACGAGTGTTTGAAAAAAAATTCAGCTGACGTTAGAATTGAACGAATGTAGGTTAAGGAACATAGCCTGTCGACAGAAAGAGCTCCTATGCGTAAGGTCGGCTGGGACTAGTGTTGCCAGGTGTCTCGACTTGCCCGTGACATCCCCATTTACAGGGTTCTGATACCACGTCCCGATTTAACATTGCTTGGTACGCGTTGAAACTACTTTATAAATTTTTTTTTCTTAGACTAACATACCATAAAAAAATATCGCCCGTTAAAAAACGAAACAGTTTTTTGTAATTATTGTGCAAGTGTCCTGATATGGAAACCTGACGCCCGATAATTTTAGCCTTCACACTAGCCGGGACAGAACGAAACGAAACCTAACAAAACGATCAACAAGAAACAAAACCTACATACCAAACTGACAACTTGAAAAGATAAAAATGTATAATGTATTCATGAGCAGTACAATTTCTCATTTCAACTCCCGAAGTAATTTGCAAACCGACATGTCGAACGTAAGCTCGCATCAGTGTCCGCTACCTGCCGGACTTTCTCAGAATTTACGAGGTGACAAAAAATTGTCTTCCCTGTTCAAGTTCCCACAATGAGTTGAGTTCGGATGAGAGGGGTGATCTCGAGTGTAGTTTTTGTCTTCACTTCTATTTGTGGAGTGCAATAATAAAACCCTAACGCAACTTGCTCTGTGAAGTGAAAAAAAAACAAGCATCTTAAATTTTATGAATTGCCTCAACTAGTCACTGACTTTTGACAGCTGCAATAATATTATTAACAAATTTAAAATGATATAGAATACAGGAGTAGGTACTCGCATTTCTTTAATTTTATTACTATGTAGGACGTATGGCTATCATACGATACTTTTGTATTAATAAACAACATCCTGTTTACGGTGCAACGGTGCAAACGGTGGCTCTATGAATAAGCCTTCTACGTTATCGCTGCCACTTTACAAGTTGGCTCCAAGCAAGCCTTTCAAAGGGAATGTTGCCTAACGTATTCAGGTACAACACATTAGGCAAATACAAAGCCGTTAGAATTAAGCTGGAGATCAGATTACACGACGTAGACTTACTTAATACCGACTGACTGCAGTCATTCAATAGCTGCAAAACTACACCGCTACAGGGAAAGACATTATTGAGGGCGAAAGGTGACACCGATGCCTGTGGCATTAGATCTATAGGTGTCTTGCTTTGAATCAAACATTCTTGTTGAGCGTAATAAAGTCTCAATGATGATTGCTAGGCTCGTCATTATGCGAATGTAAAAAAGATCGTAGAAAAACACTCGCCTAAAACTAGGACACTGCGAAATAAATGAAAGTTCTTTTTGTAGCGTTCTCTTCCTTTGTTATGGTATTCTTGTTGCAAATTCTTTAGTATTAAAACTGGTGTTTTCGCAACGATGTCGATTGTGAATATCTCAGCATATTCCAGTGTTTAAAATAAATAAAACTGCATGAACTTCAATAGAACAACGCCGAAGCAGCAAGTGAATAAATACATTTGAATGGCTGCTCAAAGAAGACGGCATAAGACAACTTAAGCACAAGCATTCACATTCACTTATGGATCCAATATTGTCAGGCCCCTTATCTTGTTAACGTGAAAGGCCCGTATGCACCATCGAGATCCTGATTATGATAGACAGCTCAGATAAGACACAGACAAACGGTGAAATTATTGTGCTTTGAAAAATTACTTTTTCCAAAAGCTTATTCGTAGTATGGAGCCGCGCACGGTTTCTAAATTAAACTGCACTCACTGGGGCATCTGATACCATTCTCAACTTTAGCTGTCAAAACTAATAACATCTTTCGCTTAGTCATTTGGCTATGCGCTTGTAATTACTTTGCGAAACAACACTATTTAGAGCTAAATAAATGAAGTTGTTATGCATATACGTATATGTACGTCTCAAAAGATTGCTGATTATATTATTGAATTTGGTGAGCTGTAAGTACTGCATCGCGCACCATAGCTCATAGTATCTTCCTCATTCAGTACCACTGTTTGACGGATGTGTGTTTGCAAAAGCGCTGGGAAAATATAAACGTTAAGATAATCTTGGACAGAATAGAATGAGATAAAGATACTATGTTATCTGAATGATCCAAGATGCGGGCTACGGAAGTAGCCTATACTATGATTTACTCCTATACAATACAGATACCGTTATTTATACACCAGTACATCCGCTATTAATTTTTCCAAGACTTAATGGAACTATTGAAATTTATTGGGCATCTTACACTCTGTACACTAGGATTACGTCGTCTAATCTTCTTTTGTAGATACTAATGACCACTAGACAAATAAAGTAAGACCACCTTGGGAACAATCCTTTTATTGTCGGCAGAGCCGAGACCTTCCGCTTTGTCTTCATAGGGAAACGTCGTAAAGTGATTTGAATTATAAATAATAAATATCTTAGCACAACTCACACACGGCCATCTGACCCCAACTTAGGCAGAGCCTGTGCTATGTATGCCTGTAACCAGACAGCATATATAATATTTATAAATACATACTTAAAATAGATAGTTTTACATCCAGACACAACGAATATTCGTACTCATCATACAAACATTTGTCCTCGGTGGGAATCGAACCCACGACCTCAGTCAGGTTCACTAACCACTAAACCAATAGGCCAGTACTATTTAGAAAGTAAGTAACTATTCCAGTTTTGTGACATTACGGATGACACAAAGGGTGAATGGACCTTGCGCAGGAGATAAATCAAGCATGGGAAATCGAAGGTGGACAGTCGTGATGTTCTTTGTCTTGTCTGCAACATTTGCATTTGCGCAATGCACGCCCTGGCGTGTGACGGATTCAACGGATGTCGGTTAATGTAATTATGCGGATGGAGGTAAATTACAATAATAATTATATGAAATATTCACGGTTAGGTGAACGTTCCAAAGCCTTGCTTTATCACACAAAAATTAATGGTGACAGGATTAAGTGTTAGGCCCCATTATACTCAGTCAATTCCACCTAAACTTTGGGTGTTTGTTCAGATAGTAATATCACGTTGTTCAGCTTAATTTTTTCCAATAATCACGTACATTTATCACTTAACGTCCACTTGTAACTGCAGGTAGTGGGTTGCAGTGACCACTTAACACCAGGTGGCCTGCACGCTCGTTTCCTACTTTTATTCAATAAAAAAAGCCATCATCAGCGTCATACAATCACGGCGTCAGGTGGTCTTGAGCAAAGCTAATTATTAACATCTTCATTATTTGTATGTAAGGTATGCAACCTGTCCACATGAGATAATTAACGATCGCAGTACTTGTTCGACACACTCTTTAATACCTGATTTCGCAAGCGGCTAATTAACGCTTTCAACACGTACTTGTTTCTCGGTTACAAAGAAAAGTTGATAAGGGCTTTATCGGTCGACGAACTCAAACAATTGCGTGAAGGCAAGCGTGGTTTTCTAGTACATTTATGTGTCTAGCTACTCATAAATATTTAGTCCGCAAACCTATCAAATAGGAATCTAGTTAGCCTACTGTATTTTAATGCGTTGTTTTGAATTCCTCTGCAAAATGTATCAAGAGTCTAAACGTTCTGTTTATCCATAGATAAGGTAGAATAATTGCGATTTCATTAAAGCAAGTACAAATAGATATGATTAATTTTATTAAACAGCAATATTACATTTATCTGTCACTTAACATTGTATTTATGTGTGCGTTTAAATTTTTCTTTCTTTACGATTCGAGCTACGTTTGTGGACGTAGTCGAAGGGATGACTTTTATCCTCTTGCCCACAGATGGAAGAAATACTCCATGTGGAGGCATACCTGGGTTTTATAGAAGAAAATGTGCTTCGAAATAAATGCTTCCGTTCTTTATTCAAATGTTTTTGACGACGACTAGTTACTACTAGACGACACTAGTGCGTGCTGCATTGGGATCAGTAATGTGTGTCATTATTCGTAATGTCTCCTCCCAAAATTTCAATACTTTCAACAATAGAGGCGAATCTAAACTATGACCTACCAAATTATGACCAATATTTTTTATTTGGATGAAGTAATACAGTAATAACCAAATTAACTAAAATAAAACGTCGGATAAGCTAATTAATAACACCTGGTGGTAAAGGAATCTTAACAAAGCAGTATTTTATTAATAACTTGAGATGTAAACTTTTGGTAACAAAAGCCGTAGATTTACGAGTAAACTTCAACGTGCCGTGTACTTTTTATGTCCGTTCTCTGCTGTGCATATAAGGGTACCGTTCCACTGCACTCGGGGCAATGAGAGCAAGGAATAAATATTAGTGAAACGGTATAATTGCGTCAGCCGTGTACATCAGTAAGTACATTTAATCAACTGGATGATATATAATGGTGTTCCTCTGTAGCATTCGAAAAAAGCCTTTTTTTTCTCTTTCTAATAGCCTAGCAATTATATGGACTCGTTATACTCATTTGAGATGCTTTAATTTGAAAAGTTTCATCTTTTAAACGTGGTTGCGTCGAGACTGGTCGTCGTGTGTTTTCATGTTAGTGTCATAACGATTTTTCGAAAAGAAAGGGCTTCGTACGTACATATAACCCCGCACTGGAAAGGTACTTAGTGCTTATCTCAGGTGAAAGGTTGTCAAATATATTGCAGTGTTTACAATCACCGCAAGCCGACTGGTTACTTACTTAGTCGACAAATAAGTTTGTGTTTATGTTATAATGTATTTAGCTGTCCTTTGTCGGGCATATGCGATTTTTCATTTCGACCAAAAACCACTTAGATCGAATCCTGTTGTTGCAGTTTTAACTGTGATATCGCTATGTACAAAAGTCTATCTTCTAGGATAGAAGTAGGTTGTTTAATCGTTATATTAATAGGCATTCATTAATATTTCTATTTTTTGTGCAATGAAACATTTGCTTAACAGGACATGTGCAACTTAGATTGCATTACTATTTTCGTGACTAACTATTGATGTAGCGAGTAGGATCATTAAAAACCAGCTGCCTAGAGAAAAACTGTGTATATAAATATATCCGTTTATTAAGAGGATACTAAAAATAACTGCACGCTATTACGAAAACATATATACTTCAGTAAAGATAGCAAACGCTGTTGCCGTATTAGTTACCAAAGGGCGAACACTAATCATAGTTCTCAAGTGTTAAATAAATACTTAAACGGCGCAGCGGCGTGCCAGAGCATCTTGGATAGTCTTGGAATTATCTCGAGCCGAGACGTTTTTATGGTCCACATTGGAATCTGGGTGTTTTTTCCCATTGCGGCCCCGTTCGATACCCAAACAGGTTTTTAGATAGCGCTGGGTAATGCATCAACCTGGAACTTTTTGTCGAGTCGGCACGCTCAAGGAGTACGATGTAATGAGGTTCCCGAATGATCGTTTTATTCAATGAGCTTTGCTTTGCGTCGAGCGCATCATACGCTCGCACAAAAGTTTCTTCTAAAAGTAGATTGAGATGACGGAATATGAAGGTGTGTTAAGTCTTTGTAGAAATGGCGCATCCTTTTCTTGTATAATACTATTTAATAAAGGAGAAACAGGGGCCAATTTAGAATCCAGGAACAGTTAGTAACTAGTTATTTTCTTATGGGTTGATAATGTCCTTAAAATTGCACTATAGCACCAGCACCTATTATTTAGTTATATGGTATTAACTATAGGGTTTGCTTATTATTCTTAACGAATTAATAAATGCAGATCCTTTTTACGTAGATAGATGTTCTCGATTCTAATTAGGGGAGAAGTGGCATGAAAGAGCCAGGTTTTGAAAGAGCCACTTGCATTATTTCAGAAGTTTCAGAACGAATTTGTTTGATGATTTTATTTTTAAGTGGCAGCACTGATTTCTCATCATCCACAAACATTTGACAGTTCGCTGAAACCAACAGACACCGGTACATCGAGTCCTCTATGATTGATTGAGGATTGCCCCGCCCTGTCTGTGATCCCGTAGAGACAATGTTACCCAACACGGTGTACAACGCTGCTATTTGTTACACCACTAACAAATTACATAACAAACAAAGTGAAGGCAGAAGACGAGCGATCTCACAGATCGCCACCACCGCTACATTCATTGATGAATTCTGTCATTGATTCTACCGTCAAATGTTATTATGTATTGCGTTTCAGATAGAAATGTACGGTCTTCAAGCGGTATTTAAATTTGAGGCGATCAAGATTATCCTCCTAAAAACGCCTTGGTGTATGACCTCAGGTAGGATTTCACAACCCTTGAAATTTAAAATCAGTGAAACAAGTGATCAGCATTCTCGTTTGCTATATGTTTAATATAAAAAAGGCTCTTGCAAAATATTAATGTTTTTTTCGTATACGCAAACGCTCCATGCGTCGCTAGTGAAGAAGCTTTAAATCAAGTTATGGTAATGTACTGATAGTTATAGTTCATTATTTTAATTTTTTAAGCGATTTTTTAATTAAAAAAAAACAAAATAGATACATATGCACAGTAATCTAAGTACATACTTCCATGTAAATAGGTGAGGAAAAAATTAAGGATCTAGTTCGTATGGCGTTACCTAAAAATGCAATATAGCTTGATTTATGAGAGCAAAATACAGCAATTACAGCATTATAAAAGGACGAACGTTCACAAGGACTATTCCTCTTTGGCATAACCTTTTGAGTGTTGCATTCCGTTCTATGTTTATGGTGTTTGTACGTATCTAATAATTATACAAAATTAGTGAAATTGAAATAGACAAAGAGCAGTCACGATCGATTGCTTTGCATAAATAAGATCAGGGAGTTCAGGATAATACAGCGCGATTTTGAATAATCCGAAGCATTCCCGCGTCTGAATCGGCTTTAAAGAATCCGTCTAACTATTTACCTATTATGTAAAAGACAAAGTAAATGATAAATAAATGAATTAAAAGAAATATTTTTATGACAAACTACGGTGTACTGTTAACAAATTGGTCGTTAATAACCGCTTGCACGCTGCGGTTGTCGCCCTACTGACCTCGCGCCCGCTATAACAGATTCACCCATTCTATACTACTGTATGTATAACACTAAAGGCGTTGGGATGACTCACTACGCTTACTATTTACACACCCGATGTTCAGATAGGATTGGGAATTAACGTTACGCTGCGCTGCTTTCGTTAAAAAAAACAAAGATTAGATACATAATTTGAATTGATCATCTATGATCAAGATTTTAGGAGAGGAAGGGAGAAACGTGCCCCTCCCCCAGACGGTTTTTTTGTGGAGATTCCATTACAGTACATACTTATAGGAAAATCAAATTATTAGAATTGTTAAAATATATTAATAAAATAACAGAAAGATCATGTGTAAAACTATTATCCATTTCTGTCCTTTCACACACTTGCAAACGAAATAGATGATAATTATCATCCAGCGTTGGCGAGAGCAGTGCGGTCGGTGGAAGATCAATTTCTTCATCGGAGAGCATATCTTCGCAGCAGGATGACAGAAGAACGAGTGTACGGAAGGGCTTTAATGCATATCCATCCAGACATTGCGACAAAAACGCTAATGAAGTGTTGGACATCAGCAGGAAGCATAAAAGAAAACTGTCTTCATTAAACTTGTAATTTTTCTATTACATACTTTAATATTGCAAGTTTATTTCTAACAGTATTATAAATTTTTTTGCCCGTCTGCCCTTTGTGTCACTCCCAGAAAAAATTCTGAAACCGCTTTTGCCTATGATTGTAAATTAATAAAATCCAACTACGGAAAAATCGCGCTGTAAAAAGTGCAAATTAAGAAATTTATTCGTATCTAAAACTCTTGTCTACTTAACGGAAAAGTCAATTAATTTATAATACGCACCTTGTATGAAAAAATGAGGTGCGAGAAATCCGGATCCACCGAAATCATTTACCAAAATAAATTTTATTAAAAATAGCTATTCTACTTGATTTATTATTTTATTTTTAATGGCCTTAATGTTAATATCACAGGCACACACAATAAAATTTTATTTATATATAAATCAAGATAAAGTAAGATAAACTGTAAAGTATAAGTACTAACATTGGTATATTTCTTATTTATACAAATACTCGAGTGTGTGTTACACATGAGTAATAATTTGCTATAATGAAACGGCTTGGTAACAATTAGTAGACCAGTAGTAGTCCGGCTCGCTGACCTCGTGTGGACGAAATTATCAACGCATGCATAATCCTTTACAGCCGATGGGTAACACGATTTACTGCACAGAACATTTATCAACGAGCTAATTGAGCAAATATGAGCTTAATATCACGCTTGTAACAAATAAAAATATGAATTAAAATGTTCGGAAACTTGAAGCTTTCTGAAATATACGAGTTTTTTTTAATTTTATTTGATACTAGTTGTGCCTGCAACTTCGTTCGCGTGGGAGTCGATATTACTTTAGTTTGTTTGTATAACATAATTTTTATAATAAAATTGAAGATTTTTATGCTATTTCGGAAATAGATACGTTGTTAATAAAACTGAGTTTTATTTCAACTAAAACTGATTAAGTTGACTGCTACCTGAACAAGAAATCACCTGTTTAATAAGTTCAAGCTTAATAAGTTTAATAAGTTAAAATCGTGTAGTAATGATATTATAAAACGCTATAAAATATTCAGATACGCAACCATTCATTAGTGCAATACTACTCTGTAACACTCATATATGCACGCTCGCAAGCTTTCAGGTGGATAAACATTGAGTGCTTAAACCTTAAACTATGAATGAAAGCTTTCGGTTTGAGTGCACCGGTTAGATTTTAAATGAAACTTGCATGCAGATAAGCTGTAAAAATTGCTTTGTACGTGTGGTAGAGACGATTTACGCTCAAAGATTTCGAAAAATCGGAATTTATGTATAACTAGACTTTTGGCCATGATTGGGTATTTAGTATTATTTATGGCAATTTTATTTGTTTGATTATTTAATCATGATATTGCTATGTAGTAGGTACCTATACGTTACAGTTATTCTTTATAAAGTAACACGACGGCAATTATTTTTTATTCATACTTACGTTACTTTGGTTCTAAAACTCTGAAATTCCGCTCTAAATTAGAATTTTTGAAAATTTTTCTGAACAAAGAACATGAATCTATTTGAGACATACATATGTACATATGTATGTACTTATTCATATTTAATACAATAAAATTACTATCAATCAAATAAAACGCAACCATATGTAAACGCCTTAGGTTAGTCTGTAATGTTTATATAGTAGGTATAGAAATAAATCATCATCATCAACCCATCATAGTCCCACTGCTGGGCACGGGTCTCCTCTCGAATGAGAAGGATTTAGACACAGCAATATCATTTTCTGACAATATCGGCAACTT
>DWNH01002079.1:0-10327 GCA_018249895.1 Tiana niger | reverse complement strand
GAGATAATACTTATTATTGTCGACAACACGCCCATACACGGGCATTTTTAAACAAACTTGTCTATTTGCATTATTCTATAGTTGCAGTATTACAGCAATGAGCTATGAGACGGAGAAAACAAATCTGTGTTGTTTCAGATCACATTCCCCGCTTAGTCCGAAACTTCGGAACATGGGGTCAAAAACTGCCAATGCCGAAGAGGGCGAAGTTACACCCGCCAAAGAATTGGAACGGCTTGTCAAAGAGGTAAGTGTTATCACTCGTATTCATTATTTTTACTACAACATCTGCTGTTTGTCACGTTGAATGTGATTCATCGTATCCGATGTTTTCACGTCACATTATCGTCGTCTCGTAGAAACAACCTTGTGTTATATGAGGTCGGGGAAAAAGTCTATTCGTAATTTGTATGTGACAATAAAGTTTTAATAGAATGTCTTTGCCTGTACTGTTTTTATTTTGGTAGTTGTGATAGTTAAAAGTAAATAAAAGGTATAAAACTTTTTTAATATTCCCGCCATTTTCAATTGTTTTTACTCCATCAAATGAGTGACGAAAAAATTCGATACATTATGAGGGTTTATTGTATCAAAGGAAAAAATTTAACACAAGCCGCGATTTTTGAGCATTTATGGACACAGTATCTGTAAGAGTAGCACAATGTCGGATTAAGTGTTTTCAATCCGAGAATTTTGATGTCAAAAATGCCGCTCCTTTGATAACCCTATCACGGATAAAGTATAAGTCATTTTTTTTAAATATGTAGAAGATAAGATCAGCATAGTAGTAGTTACAACTGAGATGGGCACTGGGGGAGCGCGATAAGATACTGCTGGTGCTGTATTTTGGGATTCGAAGGGCATTATGAGCTACTACAGTCAAATTTTTGATTCAGATTTCTTGCCAACAACTAATTTGACTCAAACAAATGAGATAGCAACAAGTTGTCGAATGAACTGGCACATAACTTTAAATGTAAATGAAATTTGAGATATTAAATGTTAAATTAAATAAACTTTGACAAATAAAATAGAATTTGTGTACAAAATACGAAGAAACTTTTTGCCCAATCTGTTTATTTGTGAGATATTTGTTGGTGTTCAGGAAAAATATTGTTTTTGTTTTTTCCAGGTCACATTTGGGTTAAAACATTTTTCCGACGTCATTACGAAAAGGAAACTGGAAATGTTGCCCGACAATGGCACTATTGTTTTTGATTCGATCGTGAACATTCACAAAGGTAAACTAATATTTGTTTTTCCGTCAATTATTTATTTATGTTGATTTGCGCGTTGTTGTTAACGGGTACTTTGTTCTCAGCAATAAAACCTTATTGCGGCCGATCGCCTCCGCTGATGAATGCCGTGAAGCGGCTATGTAAGGCGTTAGCGATGTTGATACGGTTGTGCGACGAAGTGACCGTGGTCAGTCTGCGCGCTGAGGCTGATGATGAAGAGTTGGAGGCGTCAGCGGCGGCCTTGTCGCCAGAACACGTCAGTTCAGTAGTGAAGGGGGTGACGGCGGCTGTGGAGGAGGTGACCACTCTTGCGCAGCAATACATGACGAGGCCGGCTCTGTCTCCGCGCCCAGCGTTGGTCTCCCCACGGACGTCGACACAAAGAAACTCATTGCCTGGTAAGTAGATATTTTGGTTTTAATATTTGATAGAAGATTCAAATGTTTATTTTGTTTTGCAGTCTAAATTTCTACTTCTGCAAGTATTATAGTAAAATTTTAGTGTTTGGAAACATAACTTCTAGGGATCAATCTCGGTGTTTTAAATTCCTCTATTGATTGAGCAGAATTTCAAAACAGCTGCTGACCATCTATTTAAAATCATTCACAGTTTAAAATTCTTTAAGTATTTTAAAAGTTGTTGGTTCGAAGTACCATCGCCTCATACAAATCTATTGTATTTCGGAAGGGTATAGTTGCCGGAGTTCACTAAATATGAGACGATCATCTTAGTCCTCAGAAGTAGCAACACATCTATTTGCAATCTGAGGATTATGGTCACTTCCTGGGATTGCATATGGATTTCCATGGATTGCAGTGACCACTTAACACCAGGTGGCCTGCATGCTCGGTTGCTACTTTTATTGAATAAACGAGAATAGTTTTTACTCAATACCTGTATATATTTAGTTGTCGTTGTTCATATTGTGTGTTGTGTATGACACTAAAAATTCATACTATCACGGGTTCAGCATTGTATCTGCAACAAGCAAATATGACTACTTGAGTGTTCAGTGTTATATCTGTAACAAGCAAATACGATGACTTTGCAGATATCCCGTTGACCCCTAAGGAACGTTCGCTGCTGACGGGCGAGCCGAGCGTGGAGGCGGGCGGCGTGCGCGCCTCGCACTCCTCCGAGTCCGTGCTCGACGCGCCTGACTCGCCGCCGCCCAAGCCCGCGAGGCCCAACCGGTACGTCACACATAAATAACTTTTTTTATAATATCTTGTGACAATTAACGGTCATTTGATTCCAAACTGGGCAGTAATGGGTTGCGGTGACCACTTAACCCCAGGTGACTTGTTTGCTACTATAATTCAATAGAAAAAAAAGTAATCTAGATCAAGTCTTTTGTTTTCTGAATTAAAGCGGTTTATCGAAAATGTAAACCATATTTAAACCAGTATATTAGTACTAATACATATATTGTATCTTTCACTTCTAAGCCATTTCTAGGACTCTTATCAATATTCTGTATAAAGATAGATTAAAAGTCTATCTATGAAAAGTATTACTTATCAAACATCTGCAAATAAATTTAGTATCTTTAAACTTAAACGTAACAATTGAATGCTCTCCGACTTCACGTTGAATTATTTAACTGATCGCATTTTATAACGGTCCAAGTTATACGCTTCGACGCTCATTTAATTGCTACTTTCAATTTTAATAACAGCTCCGATTTAATATGGTTTAGTTCACCAAAAATATTTGCGTGATTATGGAAATCTCAATTTCTAATTTATTCCATAGATTATTTTTCTAAAAGTCTATCGTTAAAAGAAATCGGGTCAACGACATCTTAATTGTTAATTCTGCAATGTTAACCTTGGCAATGACGGGTTTAGTCAGTTTTCTCTCGATATTACGAATACTTAATTTGTATTAATGAGTGAAAGTTTGTTCGGCGTTGCAGGAAAATCGAGTTGGCCCCTCCGCTGCCGCCCAAGCGCAAGTCAGCCAACGACAACTCGCTCCTGGCCCTGTCCATCGATAGGTGAGCAAAGTTCATTATAATTTGACCTTAACAACTATCAGGTATCCCCTCAACTGTCAATGTTCACTTTCACTACTCACATTTCACTTTCAATACAGCTATTTTCGTTAAGAAACTCTACGTTAATAATTTCTCGTAACTTTAGATAGAATGTCTACAATATTTTTTATCGTTCTCCACATTAATTATTTATAAGTTAAAAGGCACACATATTTATACAAAAATTAATTAATGAGTGTATATAGGTAATTAATTCCATACATGTGTGTTTTTCTATTGTTTTTTTTTATTGTAAACGTGTAAAAATTATAGAAATCATAAGCAATAAGATCAAATAAATAGTTCTTACTAATCGTTCAATTTAGTTCCAGTGTTTTGCAATAATTTTAATTGGACTGTAAATTTTTTTAATGTTTATGAAGTGAGAGTGAAATATTACTTTTATATTGTAAATGTTCTAACAGTAATTACTCGCAAGAATTTTTTAAATAATTGTATATCTATGTCTATATGTATAATCTGTCTTTATCTATATAATCTGTATCTGCGTCTGTGTCTGTATCTACTACTCTCTAACAATATAATATACATAATACCATAATACTCTAGTAGTCCAGTGACGTGTCTAACCGTGTATTGATTACGTCGGCGGTCTGTTCCAGACTATCTCTGCAATCTCACAGCAGCGGCTCGCTGGACTCGATGCTGAACGTGTCCAACGACGAGGAGCGGCACGCGCACGACTCCAACCACGACCAAGTGTTCAGCACGCCGCCCAACTCTGATATAGTCGGTGAGGGGACGTTTTTTTAATGTTTTTCAGTTAAAGAATCTATAACATATGTATCGATTATTCACTATAACTCACTCAGAATAAAACAGATAAGTAAATATCTCAGGATAACTTATGCGTAAGTTAAGTAAGTTCTTTAGAACTCGACAGAGCTTGTACTATAAACAGATAACAAATTTGATATTGACAAAGCATCAATTGTTGACCAGTTGCATAATAAAATGTCAATATTAAGAGTTCCCACCATTACTTGTTTGTTTTTACTTGTGGTGGCTAAAACAATCTGATCTATCACATTACCACTGGAAAGGAAAAAACAGTTGACTGTACTAATAATAAAAAAAAACAAAAGAATTAAATGATATGTAATTTAAAAATAAATTAGTGGTTGTAATATAAAAATAAATTAGTGGTAAATGTGAAAATTATTTTATATAACAACTTTTGAAAGTGAACATTTATTCTCAACTGGTTTGAAGTTTCAGACTTATTTCGCTTGAGATATTTCTTTTTATTTAAAATTTTTAGATTTTTAAAATGTGCTGCTTTTCTTTGACACTAGAGTAGTTTTAATTGTATTTATTTTAAAAATTGCACAAAATATGTTTAGTTTTAAAGTTTAAGAAAACGGTAAGCCAGTTTTATGTACGGATGCCATATATCTACTTTCAGGGAAATAACATTTCACATAAATTATCATATGCATTATTTAGATTTGCGGTCAATGTATAATTTTATAAATAATGCAATTAGAATGTATTAAAATTCATGGAAATAATATTTACATCTAGTATGACACTATTATTTTATTTTCTCCAAGAGTACATTCGGTAGTGCTGAAGCTGAAGGAATAATTGACTTTTCCTTTTTTTCTATATATTATTATTTCTATAATACTTTTGTTACTGTATAATTTTTACTTATTGAAATTGTAGAATTAATACATATTAAGATACTGATGAAGTTGAATATGGATTATAAGCGGTGGCCTGCATACATGTTTTTTTTTCTACTTTTACTTAATAAAAAAACATACAAACTTCACATTTATAATATTAGTAAGATGAGTAATTATAATAACTATATATTGGGCTGTAATTATAACAAAATACGTTGGTTACAGGTGTGTGTAGCTGCAATAATGTAAGCGAGCTGCGCACGTCGGTCGAGTCGCACGATTCGCATATGAACAACTTGCACGTACACTCCAATCACAATCGGTACGTCAGCCAGTATGTACTCGCGTTTTTTTGTTTTTATGTTAACTACGTCTTTTTCATTTATTTGTTTTCATCACTACTTGTAATAATTGGCCATGATCACTCTGTGAACGTGAACGATAATCTCGAAACCATTTTGAGGAATATGCTTTGACGCTTGTATGTTGTGCGTTCTTTGGTGACGCCAAGTAAGGTTAAATTAAAAAAAAAAATGTTAAAAATAACCAAAATGACAATTTTTTTTAAATGGTCTATATTTTTAAAATAAATATGTGGCATGGCCAATTGTTTCTGTCTCCCAATTTTGGTTGTTGCCTTGTTCTGTGAGATTTTCCTAAAAGTACAATTAGGTGTGTCAGGCAGTTGGTACGATATTCATAAATTCAGTTCCAATAAAAATTACATTTCAATAAAAAAATTTTTTTTTTATATTTATTTTTTAAAATAATGCAGCTTTAACAAATAGCGGATTTTAAATAAGCACTTTTTTGTACTATTACAATAATTATGGCAAAATCAAAATTATTTATTTGCACGAATATGAGTATATAAAGATCTTACAGTAACATTCAGTTCAATCCATATTATTATTTACCTTTCACGGTGTACACATTTTCAAAATAAATTAAAAGTGAATTTTTTATCGCAAGACATTCATTTAAAACTATAAATATGTCTCGCTTTTAAAGTTTCTCCAACGAGTCTGGCTTCGTATCTGTGGGCCACTCGGAAATATCAGCCGAACACAGCTTCACGTCTACGTTCTCTACGCATCAGTACTCCAGTCACACCGACAGGTAACCAACGTGATTCTCACAGTACTAACACACGTTTTATGTTACATGTTCACTGTCTGTTTGTATTTTCAAAACATTTTAGTTTACTAACATTAATTTTATTCACTTTTCATTGTAATAATTTGTTTGTTTGTTTGTCTTTGTGTTTTCGTACCCTTCATGCTTTCCCGTTATTTGTTTTTGCAGTACTTTTGACAGTACAGACTATGTGAGCGAAATGAAGTGCACCCGACAAAGCTTTGAGAGCCGCATGAATATAATCAATGTGAACAGTGTAACCGCGCACCATTCCACGAAGTGAGTGTCCCCAATGTGCTCATTTGGTACACATGTCTAACGGGTCATCCATAAAGCACGTCACACGTTAAGAGCGTGGGGAGGGGGACAACGAAATGTGACTGTGTGTGACAAGGGACACTGCTAAAGCTTTTAATAACGTAATTAATCGTTTATTATTCCTCGATTTAATTTTAATAAAGATAATTTATAATAAAAATAAAACATATTTTAGGAACTGCTGTTTTAATTTAATTATTTTTAAAACAAAATTGGAAAGCAATGACTTCACCAGGGGGAGGGCTTCCAAAAATGTGACCACCTGTCCACCTGACCACACAAATCCTAATGTTTGTGTGACGTAAGTTATGGATGGCCCATAAACATACATACACCGATAGACTACGTACACGCAACCTGTGTTTCATTAGCATGTTATGGTGGTTAGTTCGGTACCGAAAGCTGTTCTCATTTTCTTGTTACTTGTTTTTTGTTCTCAAGATGCACTTTTACTTTTATATTATTTATGTTTTATTTTTCATTTCAATTTAGCATTACATAATATATTTTTAAGAGTTTCTGTAAAATATAACGTATCCATTATTTTCGCATAATTATCTTGGCAGTTTATAAAATATGTTGAATTATAAACATATATTTTAAAGAATGTATGTTTATTATGTTAATGACAACTTGTAAACGTTATATAATTGGCATAACACTAATATTATAATATTATTATATAAAAACCGTGATACCAAAATAGTCTGCTTTCACCAATTCTTACGTTTCGCAATCAATGTTTTAAACATAGCTTGGCAACATATATCTTACATGATTTTTATATCGTATTTATTATTATATAATATTTACTATATTCAAAATTCAAAATTTTTATTTCAATGTAAGGTATTTACATACACTTAATGAAAGTCGTACAATGTATTAACATAAATACAATGATTTTTTAATAGCTATCTGTGAAGGATTTTAGGTTTATGTATATATGTATTTAGATATTATGTATATTGAAAATTGTACGTGATAACAATAGATTAGCGAGTATAACGTCGGACGAGAGCGAGACGCCGCCCGAGCTGCCCGTGAAGACACGGCGCGCGCTGAGGGCGGACGTGCAGCACCACTTCCCCAATGTCGAGATCAGGTATCACTTATTTTTAATTATTCAGTTTCAGTAACAAACATTCAAACAAATTACATTTATATCAGAAGGATTGTTTTTAATTATTTATTATTTTTGTTATTTTTAACTACCCTAGAAAATAGTCAAATTGGCCTCAAGGTAAGCGCTCATAGATAATGGTCTATAAAACTGAGCGACACGCAGGCGAAAGCTCTTTTAGCGTTTTATTTAAGAATCCCCACTTCCCCACTGATGGTATTTGGTCAGAATACCTTGGTACAGTATCAGGTATTTTCCGGTGGAACTTTTTCATTTGATATTAGTTTCGTTAATTACTATTTATAGTTAGTTTAATACATATTTTAAAACATATTATTGGGGTTGGAGAACTTACAGTTCACATATATTGATAAGAATTATTAAAATATAAATTTTATTAATAATGAGATTATTTTTTATAATTCTAAATCCGTGTACTCGCTACCATATTTTAGGTTAATTTAATTTCTAATAATAATTGATTATAATAATCGTCCATATAGATTCACTATCGCATTTTCAATTCTATGTGAAACTATTTATTTATGACTCAATTTAATCAGAAATACTTCATCCACACTGACTACACATTATTTTTTCTTTTACATTTCTATTAATTTTGGCTAATACTAATACACAATTTTTAAGTTAACGCTTTGTTTGAACCTCTAATACATTCACTAGTGACTTACAATTCGTTCCTAATCGTTAATATTTTTATCTTGACTTACCATTCAACAAAATCCTTATTATGTCTTACTAATATATACTAATATTAACATTAATTTTTCTCATCGTCATCTTTATTCCACTGCTGGGCACGAGTTTCCTCTCGGACGAGAAGGTTTTAGGCCATAGTCCATCACGTTGGCCAAGTGCGGGTCGGTGGACACATTTGTTGCTACCTACTCAAATATTAATTGTCATATTCGCATAGCAATAGTTAATTATCTCACGAAAACCCAGTACTGTGGATTCATAAGCATAGATTGAGGCGATACAAGTATTCGCTTTAATAGAACAAAACTTCTCTTTAGATGCTTAATTTACAAAAAAATAAGAATATCTATCAATTGGCTAAATAATGGGATGTTTCCGACTATATGATGCCACTTGTATCAAAGTATGTCTAAATAATTTTATCAGTCTGGTATCGAATTATAGTATTTTTTACTGTGACACTAGTGGTTTTTTTTTTACTGTAACATTGTGCCAGAGATATTGTGTTCAGGTTTTGTTGAATTATATCAATTAATCAACCAAACAAAACCAATATCATTGTTTTATTTCTTATTTCACTGATTAGGTTTTTTGAACACCACATATTTTTACTAGGGGAAATAATGGATTCAATCCAAGATCAGTTAAGGGAACGTGATGTCGACGTTGTTTCAGAGAAAGGCTGTATTAATAAATTGATTTTTATGAAATTCTCTTTACAATAAAAACAAAAGTGCTGGTTTTTAACGTTACTCTTGTTTAATTTGCTCGAGTGATATTTGTTAATATATTCAAGTGGTGTAAATGAAATATGAGGTGTATAAAATCAAACACAGCTAAGAATCAAACAATTTAAGAAATACAACACCAATTTAAAAGTAATTTATTACAAACTGCTTTAAGTTTATTTTGCGGTTATCCTCCATATAACAAAAGGCTAAAACGGCATAGATACTGACATAGTTTTTGGGGCAAGTAACAAATTAATTTCCGTTTTTTAGGTTGGTGAAGGTTTTTTTTTTTTTAACTTTTTGACGTTTAGCTGTCTTTGATTCTAATAACCTCATATATGCCCGAAATTAATATTGTATCCACAGTTTGAGATTCACATCAATCTAACGTTATACGTTATAGTGTATAGTGTGTGTTGTGGTTACGCAGGCAAAGTCCGCTGCAGTGCACGCTGCACGGCGAGGCGCGGCCGCACACGCTGGCCGACCACCACCCGCCGCGCCCGCCGCCTCTGCCCCTCAAGAAGAAGCACAGTCAGTATTACGCGCTTATTACTTTTAGCTTTTGTTTGTAGGTGGAAGCCCGCTACCCGGGGAAGTACCACCGCCATACCCAAATCTACCGTAAAGATATTATTGTGTTTCGGAAGAAGGGTTAAGTTGCCGGAGTTCACTAAATACAAGGCGATTATCTCAGTCCTCAGAAGTGGCAACGCATCTGTCAATGTTAAGTGATCACTGCAATTGATAGACATCCATAACAACACTAAACTTTTTAGGAATTAGTTCGTTGCAATACATTTAAAGCTATAAATTCCTCCACGTGAAATTCCTTCACAATTTACTGGCTACAAATTTCTGCGTGCACGTGTGGAACGACCGCGGAATATGTAGTGTTGTGTTTAACCCGTATTCACGACTTCACACGCGTGAAATTTATTGAGACGAAAAGTTAAACAGGAAGTCTTATATCTACAAAGCTAGTTCAGTGTAATGTTGTTCTAAATAAATAATATAGTTAATAATATAAAATATTCTCTTTAAGATGTGAGTTCGCTCTACAATTCTTGAAAGTTTCATCAAAATCTGTTGAGCGATTACGAAACCTATTCAATACAAAATAGATAGATAGGCAGACAAACATTTTAAAAACGATTGATATCTTTGGGTATCGTATAATAATATATTCGGTTTAATTATAGATTTTAATTTCATAGATATCAAAGATAGACACTCGTTATTTTATTTATTGGTAATATTAGTCTGTTTCGTATAAAGTGGCGAGGCTGACTTTTTTTTCTGACTTCGTTTGTATATTTCCTTCCGTATTTATCTTTTTTATTCTTATATAAAATAAAGAAATAAAAAGC
>DWNH01002078.1:0-10329 GCA_018249895.1 Tiana niger | reverse complement strand
CCTGCTTGGAGGGACAAAGCACAGAGTATTAATGTATTGCTCGACCTGCGAATCGAATCTACTACCCCTGGTTACTGGCAACCCTTGTTTTATTTACGCATTACATCATCCTAAAACTGTATTAAGATTTATTATAAGATGTAATGTAGAGTTCGATTGCAAATGATTTAAAAAGAGTAGGTACATATTTTGTATTATTATTTGGTTTGGCGGTGATACTTTCTCGGATGGCGGCCTACCACAGCCAGCTATTGTAAATAAAAGCATTTCAAATATTAAGTATTACAAAATAATAGTATTCAATAAATAATAGTATTCAATAAATAATAGTATTCAATAAATAACAGTATTCAATAAGTTAAAACTTATTGAATAAACACTGATAGAAATTTATTTAACTGGGATGAATTTTAGCGGATTGTAGACAGTAATTTAACCTATAGGCTTTATTTTGTAACTTGCGCCCACTGCTGGGCACGACTCTTCTCTTAGATATGTAGAGATGTATTCCACAGTCTAGTATATAGTTGCGCATATTAAGTGTACCGCTCTGATACGTCCAATAAATGCGAGGATTCCCATTATTAATCTTCTACCCTCGACAACTCAAGAATGGAACCCGGGACCCCTGCTGCTTGCATTTCATTCATTGTTTCCCCAACTACGGTTTACTTGGAAACCTACGAAAGTATTTTCTCTTTGCTACTTGGTCATTGTAATGTTCGTAAAAATAATGAAACAAGACGTTTTGAAATTTTTTTGATTTTTATTTGGAATGAAACTATGAAAGTCTGTTACTTATATTATTAATTTATTGAAATTAGTTTATTCTTAAACTTAAACTTCCTCTAAATCCTTAAATTGTGTAGCCATCTAGCCACTATCAATAAAGCCATATTAAATAAAATAAATATCTTGGGACAACTTACACACGGTTATCTGATCCCAAACTAGGCAACTAGGCCTGTGCTATGGTAACCACACAACTGGTAAACATATATAAATATTTTTAAATACATACTTTAATAGATAATTTTATTTACACCCAGACACAGAACAAATTTTCATGCTCATTACACAAACATTTGTTCTGGGTGGGGATCAAACCTACGACCTCCGTTTAGCAGTCAGGTTTACTAACCACTAGACCACGAGGCCAGTCAATTGTTTTTAGTAAAGATAGAATTCAATTAACAAGATAATCAGACCTCGAAAGCAATCGCCATATTACGTTACAACAATTAACAAAGCACATCCGACTTACAAACGTTAAATGTAGAGCTTACAAAATTAAAGTTATAAAATTTCTTAAATGTCTCTTCGCGAAACCGCTGCTAAACGCTTCTTAACCTCATTAGAGACGCTGAAATTAGATACAAGTGTTGAGGTTGTAAGGGTTGAGGTACACTTCGTACAATGAAATCCCTATGTGCATCTCAAAGTAAACAGGAGTGACGAACTTCAGCTCAATTCTAACAAAAGTGGAAACCACTAGAAGGTGAGGGTGTCGAAACTGCGGAAGAATGCGTATGCATATCCTTGGTTTCAATAAAAAGAGCAAAGTCAAATATTGAGGGACTTTAGCAGGTTGGAGTCCAGCATAACACTTTTTGTAAGAAAGGTATTCATGACAAATTTCCAAACTCAAAAGATATGTACAAGTTTGCTCTTTTGCTACTTCTAAAAAAAAAGTTCTTCGACAATTGCACTCAGTATACCACCATCTTTACATGTTTCCCTCCAGCGATTCTCAAAGGTGAGAGTTAATCTTTCCATTAGCGCCAAGGCTCTTGGAGCACCCTTCGCACATGATGCGGTGTACGCTCCACGCTCCTGTAAAGCACCAGAAACATTGACACTTGAACATTAATAAATGCAAATTTTAAATCTTTTTTCTGCTTGCTTAAGTTGGAAATGTTCTGAAGAGATAGTATGATTGAAAATTTATTTTTGTATTACAAAGTATCATCCAATTCTGTTCACTGGCTTTCACGTGATGCGTTCACAGACAGACAGCCAAAAATTCCAAAAAAAATATTCTTTGCTTCTATCTCGTTAGTAAAGTACATCCCAATCAAAATTTAAAAAAAATACTTAATGTACAGAAAAAGTACCTCTAGATTCTTATTAATATATAGATATATAGATTAGTTTGTACAGTGCGGATACGACCTTACGTTCCTTAATTATTAAGTTACGAACGACAAATTTATTGATGTTTTACCTCATATAAATGAATTCAATGAAAAGCTTTTCATAGTGAAATAATTTTTTAACAGAACATTGCTTTTTCGTCATGTTTAAAGCTTATCTATTTACATTTTTATCTACTTTATTTCTGTTAAGATGAGATGAAATGGTGAAGAAAAAAATAATAATTCCATTGCGTCAGCTACGAACATTTGGAGTATTTAATCTAAAGGACATTGTGATGGAACCCGATTAAATTAAGTTACTACAGCGAAAAGGAGAGCAATTTCGATTCTCATAGAATTCAAATGAGCTTTTTATTCAAACCTTGGAGGAGGAAACACTAAAACAGACGGTATCGCTCCATTGCATTAAAAAACGTAGAGGTATATTTCTAAACTTGTGATCGCTGACTTTGTTATTTACCGTGAACGTTTCCACGATAAAATTTAATTTGCCTCCTTGCGAATACATTTTTAAATACGTTTTTCAATATCACTTAAGTACAGTTTGGTGATAGACATAACACGGTTAATAATATATCTCTATAATGTAAAAGAGTGTATTTTTTCTATGAAAATCACTTCGAATATAATCTAGATCTATAGACTTTTCAACCTGCTCTTACATGTTGACTTTCTTAACTATAGCTTTTGACAGATTTAACTTTGAAAATAATAAAGTGTCAGAGGAACGAGGTAAATAAAAGTAGGCGTCAGAAGGTATTCATATAATCAAATGATAATAATTAATTCATACAAGTTTACATGTTCAGGGAAAAGCCAGCGGTATTAACATTTTTTTACATATGTCTCAATCTACAATTAACACATTACATTAGATTATTTGCGAAGATAACGGAAATTTAAAGCTATTGACTCTTATCAGCGACTTATTAACGTTAATTACATACTATCCATTTGTTTTTCACGTCTACTTAATATATACGATTACATGATATGATTTTGTCTCTAAATTCACTTTTATACCAAACTAACTCATTATATAAATCTTCAAGCTTTACATTTCAATAATAATATTGTTATTATAGAATATTCTTTTGATATGAAAACATTTTCTACTTTACTTACTACTTGCATAAAGGATACAAAACCGTTATTTATTACCTTTAAATATGCAAATCTATAATTATCCTAATATTTAGATTGTTACTATAAGTATAAATCGATTGACAGCGAGATCTACAAGTCGAATAATCTATCCGAAAATATGTATGTTCTACGTAATAAGAGGCCGTATTACATATATAATGTTATTTGTAATAAGTTAATATTGTAGTAATCTAGTAGAAATATCACTCTAAATTTTGTCTAATACACTAACTAATAAATACTTATCGAGACTTCGCTCTAAGATATGATGCATATTTATACGATTTGTTTCGTGATCTTATAATACATTATAGTTATCTACTTACATTATAGCTCCAGTTTTCATAAGCGAGATAGGTATCAACAAGACTGTACAAAGTTATATACAATGGCTTATATTTATACTAATCAATCAGTTTCAAATCTACCTGCATAATGCGTAACTATTTGTTTATAAGAATGCCTACCGTAGTTCCTCCATAATTAAGTTCAATATTGTGTCCAGCTTTTGGCTGCAAGAGAAATTATAAAATTAGTTTGCTGTGAAACATTGAATAAATTTAATTAAATGCAACAGTTCAGGTACCTTTGTAGTGCATGTCGCGGTGCATGCTTGGGCAAGTTTTCCCGGGATACTGAAATGAGTTTTGTTATTAGCTGAGACGCTAGCAAGAGCAAACGGTACAACAACAAATAGTATAAAGAATGCAAAAATAACTAGCCTCTTGGAGTAGTAGTTAGCGAACCTGACTGCTAAACGGGAGGCTGTGGGTTCGATCTCCACCCAGAACAAATGTTTGTGTGATGAGCACGCATATTTGTTCTGTGTCTGGGTGTATATAAGTATGTATTTACAAAATTATTTATGTATGTTTATCAGTTGTCTAGTTCTGCCTAGTTTGGTCAGATGACTGTGTGTGAGTTGTTCCAAGATATTTATTTATTTAAAATACAATGACAACTAATAGTACCTACATTTTAAAATATTTAAAAGAAAAATTAAATCAAATTTCATATTGAAATAATTTCAATCTTCTTTTTTGTAAAACGAATGTGAGAAAGATGTTTTACATGTTTTAATTTTGATAGGCAACCAGATCTGGTTGTTACGGCTATTCAGCAACCTTCAACCTCAATAAAACTAAAATGAAACAATTGCATTCTGGTATATCTAAATAAGTTAACTTATTTAGATAAGTTAAGTCTTATCTAATATTAACTTATTATAAGATATTTAGAAATTCTGTAGCATTGGTTTCTTGTCGCTGGAGTCTAGAAAAGCTAGGCTGTTGAAAAAATTGAAAGAAAATCTAAGCATTGAAAGAACTGTCGGTTACCTTGCTCAAATCAAAATCGATGTTGGTCCGTACCGCTCGGTGGTGGAGAGGCTGCGGCGGCCTAAAGTTGTTCCCGAGCGGCGCCTTCGGGTGTCGCGCGTCGCCTTGCATCAGACGACGCAACCCATGTAGCTAAATCGAAACAAAACATTCTGTATTTATTTCAATAAATTTCGAAGATACGATAAGTGAAATTTATTTTCTTTTGTATAATGTCAAACTTGAAAATTCAAATTTCGGCAATCTGTAGATACTATATTATAGGTATATTTTTTCTTTGGTATTTATTTCTATTTATACTATTACTATTTTTACATGGATACCATTGCTGCTATGCTTGTAAAACTAATCAAAGCGTCATTTTTTTTGGTAATTTATGTACATCGAATAGGTGATTAATGGCTAATATTATGGTACGAGAATCAATTCAAGGAATGTGCGATGTTAGTATTTAGTGTCGTAAAAGATTTTAATTATTAATGTAGTTCATTGTCATTCACTCGCGGCGAGCGATGTCGCTTCTAGGTTCAGTGGACTAACGGGCCCGCGGCACGCAAGACTTCCTAACAAATCGATTTTAGTTTTTTAATTATGTTACACAAATCTAGTATTATTCAAACACTGCCCAGAGTACGAAAAATCTATCTGTGATGTCGTTACTGCATACGACACGTCACCATTCCCAAGGATCATGTTAACCATAATAGGAGAATTAGATTTTCTGGGTGCTGATTATCACCTACTTTATTATATTCTTCTGACCAGCAGAATGCAGCACCATCTACAGTAATTTTTGCCACACTTTGAGGCACGTGACAGCAACAGACAGCCTCGTGTCGCGTGTCGCAATCTACTATCGCGGTCGTTAAAATAATTGATTTAAGCTATTAGCCACGCCACTACGGGTGATAAATCTGATACCCCGGTTTTTTTATTTCTTTCTAATGATAAAAATACTTCTTTAAGGTCTTCCTTGCATTAGTCATTCTTAAGAAACAAGAAAGCAGGTAATCCTTTAAAAATTCTGGTATAAAGCACGGCAGTCCATTTAATAAATCCATGTTGATTTTAATAATCATATTGTATGGGCGATAGCAACGTATTGTTGACTCAAAGCTGGCTTTAGATCTATTTATTTTAGAAATTGGTAGGATTACGAGTTTTAATAACTGTTATAAACAACCATTAAAAACGTATTACGTATTACGATACATGGTGGCAATACCAAATTTATTTTAACATTAACATGTTCGTTACCTTTTACAGTTCACAAACTGATATATAAACTGCTGATAAATAGTTGCTGCAGATTTAACCTATTATATTATCATCAAAATTTTATCTGTTTGCAAAACTTTAAGTCTATGGAGGATGAATCGAAAATTGAAAAGTTAATTACCATTTACATAATTACCTTCATACAAGTGATACTAAGTGATATATAAGCATTTAGGGAGATAGTACATGTATAATATTTAATGGTTTAAATAAATAAATAAATAAATAAATAAAATTTATCTTTCATCCAAACGTTATGTGTACCTACATATATGTACGTGTACATTTTGTATTCATGTTTAGTTATATGTAGTTTTATTTAGTTTAGTAGTATTTAGTGAAGCTCAATCGGCAGGTGATAACTGTTTTAAAATTCCTTGATAAGATTTGACCTAAGTAATTGCAGGTGAAATAAAAGTTTATAAAATGGGTTTTGTCTAAATTACCAAATACAAAAAATGTGAAAGACAACATTTACTGGTTCGCTGTCACATTTACTGTGTAAAACTTTTCTATTAATTGAATTTTGTTATAAGTAAGTAACTATACCGGATTAATGAGTTCGATGCACGCTAGCCGGGGATGCTACGTATCGCTGTTAACGCTGAATTACACAATTTGATTGTGATTTTAGGCCGAATTTGTAAGCCTAAAAGTCATAGGCTTTATATTATGTATAGGCTTTATACATTCAAGTAGAATTATTACATAATGTAAATTGTATTCCATGCTAATATAAATATTTATTGTGTCATTATTTTATTTAAGTTGTATAGGTAGAAGGAATAAAAACCAACAAAAGAGCACGAAATTGCACTAAACAAGGCCGAAGACACAAAATAAGATACTAACCATACGAGTCAGAGGTACGAGTATATCTGACTGTAATTAAAAAAAACGATCAAAGTAGAGGTAAAACGGTTTTTGTTAATAAATTGAAATTTCGCCGTAGAAGTGCGGATAGCGGATTAACGGACCCGGTGCACGCGAACCGCTACATAATTCGCAGCGCTATTTACGCTGAATTACACACTTCAATTGTGATAGTACGCCATATTAGTAATGTCGAAAGAAAGTAATTTTAAGTTAAGAATTTATTTTGATGTAGATAAAATAAAATTTTGTCCGTCTGTCTGTCTGCTATAGTCACGAGGAGAGGCTCGAAACCAGTTCACGGATTTAGATCAAATTTCCGGGAATTGTAAAGGGTACTTCAGTTTACTGTATTAGCGTTATTTGGTCTAGTATTTCAAGATTTTCAGTTATAGCGATAAGCACGCCTATCCTAAGGGCACTATTAGTGACAGTATTAGACTCAGTAAACTTTCTATATAACACTAATATTTATGGGAAAAAATTCTATCTTTATAACTATCCCGCGGGTAATGGCACTCTCAAGTTGAATAATAATAATGTAAAAATGACTTTTGGAGTATGCTCTAAGGGTGCCACCCTGAAGACTTAATAAAAGAATAAAGTGCAAAGGTAAAACTAAAGCTAGACATAATGTTTTCCTTGTGACTGTTAAATTTGTAGTTATCAAACGAGTTGGTGAATGTTGAATAACTACAAATGACTCACGGTCTCTATAGTTGCCGTACAAGTTTTCCAACGCCAATTTCGGGTTCTATCAAACTTTTGGTTATTACATTTAAATTATTGCTGTTCATGGGCGAGTGCAACTGTTTCACTGTTCCACACAATAGATATTTATGTAGAAGTGAACTGAAAACACAAGCCGTATTGCGCTTCAAGTAGCAACCGCACCGTCCAACTCCCCACGAGATTGCAAGCAGTTTCCACTAGCACTTAATTTTCCCACCAACACAAACGGAAAACATAAACAATGATTTATAATAACAGCCATACAACGCGGCACTTTCAGTTTACTTTTAACACGTACATAATTCACGGCGGAGTCTTTGTCTAGCGGCGTGGGACGTGAGTTGTTTATTGTAGCGTGAGCACAAATGAAAATGTTATTACGCTGGCCTCAACCGCGGCTCAATTCACAGACGATACTGTACTCGTACTAGTACGTTGACTGCTAGAAATGCTGAAGGCGTGAGCTAAATCTATTTCGTTCTACCAACTTTCGACTTAACTAGTTACGACTAACTCGCGGATGTGTAATCTATGTATGTAACCGATATTCACTTAACTGAACTGTTTATCGAGACTTGACAATTGTGGCGTTCGATAAGTTTAAGATCTCCTATATAAAACCCGCTTACGGCCGAAATTAATAATCTATTTCGATCCAATTTTTGCTGTCAAGATTTAAAATTCAATCCATTTTAATGGTAAAAGCGTGCCAATAACCGATTCGGGCGTTAGTCAATAATTGTTTTAATAAATCGACCCGTGTGGTGTATTGGTTACCATGTTGGCCCTTTATTCGAACAGTTCATGGTTCGATTCCCGGCAGCTTGGAAGTTCCCGGTCTGGTTGTAAGTGTAATTATTTTTATGTCCATGGACTCATTATTTTATTTTCATGATTTCATTTTCCATTTTTATATTTAGTAGATTAATAGTTACGATACCTCTAGTTAATAAGTCCTCAATTAAAATATTACAGATGTTTAAGAAATTAAAAAAAATAACTACGAACTTACAATTAAACCGGCTATATAATAATAAGGACTTAATCCCAAACATGCAATATAGCGAAATAGTACACCACCCTTATAATACCAATAACGATATTATTTATATTGCAGATCAACGGAGCGTGTATTAGGGGCGAAGTTGATCAGACGAGGGCCTATATCGATTGCAGCTAAACATTCTTGACTTTGGCCGAAGTTCATATTATAAATAATTCAGCTTGTTTCTACTTGCGCTTGTACAGCTTACAGTGCTTAGAAATGATCGCGAAATACCTAGTTACATAATTTAGGAACGGTAATACGTAACAGAAACCACAGTTTTAACAAGGATATAAGGAAATAATTGTTACAACTCAGTGTTATGATTACAGTTAATTCAATTAAATCATGTATAATTAAACATACATATTAATTAATATACTGTAAGTTTAATAATCCGCAGTCCACTTGATCGACTACTATGATACTAGACCATAGGAGTCAATCAACCGTTCATCCCGAATCCGCGGATACGGATACGAATACGGATCTTTATTTTCTTACGCAATCTACTCGTATGTCAGCGCGTGCGACCTTGAAACGATAGTTTATGTCACGCTCGCTGCAGCGATAGACCGGACATGTTTCGACGTTTTTAAAGATGTCTATGATTGATCCTTTGCAATATAAAAATGCCAAATAGTTGATTTTAAGAAATAAAAAATACTCGGATTGGAATTTAATAAGTAGTTTTTTAATTCTACCTAATCACTTATATACAGCATTTAATCCTATCAATTGAAAATTAATAAGGTAAAAGATCCATAAAAGATCCGCGAGAATAGATCCGGATCTTTTATATCCCGCGGATATCCGCGGATACGGATACAGATATCCGGAACATCACTAGTCAATATGGCGACTTTGCTCTGATTGGCTGTCTGACGTCTGAAATATTTCCCTAATTAAAAATGTAAAAAAGCAAAATCTATATCTTCAAAGAGGTTATCATATATTTGCATACTTAATAATTTACTAATTAAGAGTATCTAGTAAAAACGGATATCGTTAATTGGCAAAACAGATAGTAATATAGTGATAAAATATTTTAAATATTACGCCGTGTTATGTAAGACCGTCGACCGGGGAAGTACCACCGCCACGCCCAAGTCTACCGCTCTGGATCCTGATCAAATGGAACTGGTTTTCATCGCCCTCTGGTCAACGTTTAGGTACTATACCTATCACAAAAACTATTTTTGAATCTGTGTTAACTAAACAATTAACAATTTGATTGTTTCGAATTAGGAATAAGAATTTAAAGAATGAGGATTAGACTTTTTTATAAGTAAAGGTCAAAGTAATGCGTATATTCAGCCAAAATATTTGTAGTCGCAAATGTGGGTGACCTTGACGGTGAACGGAGGACCGTTTACCATTTATGTAAAGAAGATATAATATAATTATGATAGATACTCGTAGATTTACGTATAACGCTTCACACTCATAGCCCCACACTAGGATTTTAGGATCCTGTGTCGTAGGTACCATGGAAACAAACAAAGGCAATTACACAAACACGCAGACCAAGAACAGAAATCTATATTCATCATTTTAACTTCTGTCCCAAGAGTAATCGAACCCAGGACCCTTCGAATGTTGGACCGGAATGGTAAACACTACACCAAACGGGTCGTCGTACCACACAACACTATAGATAACATCTATTCAGGTATAATTATATATATGTATATGTCTGTGTAGGTACATTACTAATATACAGTTTGAGCAAGAAGTGGTTGAACCTAAACGGTGAGTATAT
>DWNH01002077.1:0-10332 GCA_018249895.1 Tiana niger | reverse complement strand
AAACCTCTGCCCCGTCGGGAATCGAACCCAGGACCCTTCGAATGGTGGACCGGCATGGTAACCACTACACCACACGGATCGTCATATATATATCTATATATTAATTATATAATAACGTGACGAGAAAACTTTGGATCCTTTTTGATGACTGCTAAACGGGAGGTCGTGGGTTCGATCCCCACCCAGAACAAATATTTGTGTGATGAGCACGGATATTTGTCCTATGTCTGGGTGTCATCATCAACCCATCATAGCCCCACTGCTGGGCACGGGTCTCCTCTCGAATGAGAAGGATTTAGGCCACAGTCCATATTCCGTGTATTTAGTGCAAAAAAACCATGAACATTAGTTGTGTAAAAACATTGCAATAAGTACCTTATAGTAGTGGTGGCACACAACTTATACAGCAATATTAAAGTTGCAATTATTCCCAAAATAAGTGATGAAGCCATGATAATTTGCGTTCCTGACACCAACAGGATCTGGTCCAATGAATCTCTGTAAAAATATATTATGTAATGTGAAAATAAGATAATGTTTACATTGTCATGATCCACTGCGATAAAAAGAGAATAATATTCATTACGTTTATTTATAGTAAAATCTTATTTTCACTAATATTTAATACTTGAAATATTATATGTTAAGTATATACACCGATGAATAAATCCTGGACTTCTAAGATAAAACATACATTCTACAAAGCCACTTAATTGTATTAATACACATTGTTGCCTAATGCATAACATATTATTGTTATTGCAGGCATGATATATGTATTTGGAGAGAAATATTTTAAAGTTTGCATAAATAAACGCGGTGCAAAATCGCAACAATGGAATTGCGTCCATTTCTCGTTGAAATCGCATCACCCTGCCAACAGTAACTGCGGCGTTGTATTTCCGTGTGCAGCAGTAAGAGCGAGGCATTTCAACGTTTATATTGAACTATTAATAAATGTCGCAGCAAAATACTACGTTTGGCCTCTCGGGTAAAACCGGAGTCAGCTGTAGCTAGGCTTGCTACCCGTACTATATTATATAGTATCGTACTATATTTCAGTTAATTATACATAGTAAACTAATATAGTTTGACGACAAGTGTGGTGTAGTGGTAATCATGCCGGTCCAACATTCGATGGGTTCTGGCTTCGATTACCCGCGGGGCAGAATTTAAATGATGAATTTAGATTTCGGTTGTCGGTCTGAGTGTTAGTGTAATTGTCTTTATGTGTGTCCATGGTACCCACGACACAGGGAATCCTAATGTGGGACTATGAGTATGAAGCGTAATTAATTTAATTTGCACAAAAAATATTATATTTTCATCGCTAATTCAATAGGCAACCTATTTTGTATTTACTGTGACTGGAGCGTACCAGCAGTGGAACGTAGGAAATCTCAGAACTAAACGTAAATAAGTAGTAATAAACGGAAATAAGTAGCAAATAGATACGTCATACACTGCATACTGCATTGTTGTAGTTTTACAATGTGATTCATAAATACTGTAGTGTCATTAAATGTTGGCATGAAATAAATAAATCATAACAGAAACAAACTACTGACAAACATGTCCTTAAAACAATTGCACAGTCGACACGTGGCAAGCTGCTTATCTTTAAAGTAACATTTTGCATGAAACAATGACTGTACAATAAAGGTTTGTGTAAATGGAAGAGTTACTAACAGTAACCTTTGTTTATTCGGTAAAATCTCTAAAATATATAGTGATCTAATCTGTGGAACTACTGATTCAACTTTTAAAGCTGTCTCTAATAGAAAGCTACATCAACAAGCTAAGCCTTTTTAAGCTGTATATGTATTTAGTTAAATAAACCATGTTTTATTTTAAAATCTTTCAACTGATACGAAAGGTCAATATGGTGATAGTGATGGTGATATAGACTGTGATGGCAGTAGATTCATTCAGGAAGTCGTTGGTACCTTATATTGGCTGTGTTGTAAGTTATCTATTTAAGTATGTATTTACAAAAAAAAGGAATATTTATGTATGTTTATCAGTTGTCTGGTTACCATAACACAGGCCTAGTAGCCTAGTTTGTGACCGTGTGTGAGTTGTCCTAAGATATTTATTTATTTATTAAAGAAAAAAAAATTATAAAATAAAAAAATAATAGGTTACCCATAAAACAATATCCATATTATAACAACTTTTCTGTATTTATTCCGTATTATATTTATGTAAGTCTGTATTACTTAATATTGAACAGTTTAGTAGCCATATACCTAGTTAATTTCACCCTTCAATGGTATGAAGTTTAAAATGATTACAAACCTGCAAATAAATTTTCCGTCTGCGTTGTAGCAGGGTTGACACAGTCCCTGCCAACACTGCAGCGTTATATTTCCTGGTTGGTTGCAGCATACCCCAAAACATCTTTCACCTATTCCTGGTATTAAAAAATTAACCTTGATAATAGTGACATTATGGCATAGCGCTCTACAAAGATTATCATTGTACAACTGACTGTAATCACATTTTTATTTAATTTTATTACATTTAACGACTAATGACGTCCTAAATCTTAGTTGGTGTAGTCTTTGAAATGTTTAGAGTTTACTCAGACGATGTGCATGATGTAAACAAGTAGATACAATACACCGTATAATTATATTTGAAAGCGCTCTGAGTGACAAAAAGAAGATCCCTGCTAAAATATTTTACCTCTTTTTATCAATCACAAGTCCTTTCCAACTTCTACGCAAAACAATAATAATAACACAAACATTTTTGTACCTGGACATCTTATACAACGGGTCTGGTAGTAGTTGGGGATATATCCGTCAGCACAATAACAATATCCATTAACACATTCGTAACCCTCGCCATGACAGGAAGCCGGACAATCATCTGAAAATATAAATATAGGAACATTTAAAATAGTATTAAATATACGTTTTAGTAACTTTAATTGTTATTAATGCCTGCGTGCTGGTTTGCTACTTTTATGCATTAAAAAAAACTTATTTATCTAGCTGACCTAAGTAGGGACTTATCATAAGCATAATAATAATATAAAGAATGTGTGAATGAAAAATATCAACTTTCCACATCAAAATTTCCACAAATGACTGTTAAAACTATATCAAAATCCGTCGGGTGGTTTAAAAGAATTAAGCGAATAAACTAACTTAAGGACATACGCATCGAATTTCTTCGGTACTTTTTATAGAAATATCAATTATTAACAATTTTAGCGTCCGATCAATATATAATAATATAATTTCAATATATGATAATATGTATCTATGTATTTTTATCGCTTCTTTGGATGTTTTTAAAAACAATTGCATTGTATTTGTTTATACCTAATGTTATATTTGTTATCTAACGTAATGACTAATAACTTGTAATATTCAGTATAGCATCATAAAATAATGTGGTATTTTGTTATGCTATGTAAATTAAGGTATTATCAGTCAAAGCTTAAAGATTAGTGAGCGACTTGATTTTGATAACTGGGAATGCCCTAAAGGCTATAAATCCTTTTTAACCGACTTTGGAAATAGGAGGTTATCAATTGTTCGGTCCATTTTCCATCAATGTACAGCGATAACTTATTAACGCTCAGACCAATTTTAATAATTCTAATTTTAACTCGAGATCACCTATGGTGGGGTTTCACTTTCATACAGTTGATACAGTCTTAAGAGAAATTTAGGGTTGGTATCTGCCCTAACTAGGTCAACTACATGTTATGTGTGCTTACTGCTCCTTGCATGATATATTCTTAAAAAAGGGATTAGAAGTTTCTGTTTCACGTATTAATATAATGGCGTCTAAATTAAAAACAAATATTTTATATACAGATGTTTTATATAGAGAATGTCATTATAATTTTATAATGGTATAGATTATAAAGTAGTCACAGAGCGGCAGTAGTGCATATAATACGTTTTTGAAAACAACTGTCAAAGGTTCGAAGGATTTAAATGAAAACTACAATCTTCACGGTACTGGTGGATGTTTTAGGGTAAAGTATCTACTTAAAAGAAAAAGCGGCAATCTAAGAACCAAATTTATGATAAATACTCAATAGCAAACGCACATATTTCTCCAGGTCTATTGAAATATTTAGAAAGTACTTGGTACAATGTCAATAAATGTTGGAGATAAGTGAAACATCTTTTAATAAAAACACTGATTACCATCGATATTATAGCTCGGCTGGACACAAGCAAGCACTAATAACCCATACAGAACAATCCAGCATGTCATTTTGCACTTTCGTTTTGTGTTTTCCAACTAATCCTAATCACAAATTTTAATCACTTGGGACATTTCAAAAGTTGACCATAATAAAAGACCGTGTTGAACTGTTACAATAACTGGATGTACACTGGCTACGTATTGATGAAAAACGCGCGCTGATACCTTATCAAAGATCTGTCGCGTTTGCGATAACCAGGTATCGCACAAACTTCGCTCACACAGTAACAGTCACATGAACAAATCTATTCGTAAAGCGACTTTGATGACTAAATATAAAACAAATATTTACCTAATATACATTATCATAGTTGCTCTTAAAATAAACTTCCACAATATATCGCATCTAATAATTACCTACAAATCATCATAAGTAAATACGAATTACAAAATTCAAAAACTTTTCTTTATAAAGGTTTTAAATAAAAGTACATCTCGCCGTTACTCAACAGCTCTAAAAACAGTTTGTGACCAGAAGTCATAATAATACAATATCAACGATATGATACGTTGATCCATAGCAGAGTTTTAGTGACTATCATCCAGCTCTATCGTCGCGTCATCGGCTTGATAATAGCATAATATTGTATTTTTATCACAACTATACACAACTGCAAATTTCGTATTGATAAGGTACCCGTCGGATGAAATTCTTTTTCTTAGGAGTTTTTATTTTATATTATGGGAATTAGAAATGTTCTTTATCAGTGTAAGCGTTCTCGAGACGTGTTTGCGTTTTTGATTGTTAAATCTGGACACACCTTCAGGGTTAAAATTGAATCTTAATTTGAAAACAATATTCAATTAAAAGCATGTCAGTTGCAAGCCGCTGTCATGAAAGTTCTTTGTTTGATGCGATCCCGGATTAGTCTGCGTGGAATGAACAACACATTCGAATTGTTAATTTATTATACTACTTACCATTATTTTTAAATTGAATTTCAAAAATGGAGGTGGGTAAGAATTTGGGTGTTTGCTTTATTTGTGAATAATTTGATAAGCAATATCTCTGCGTAACGTAAACCAAATTATTAATTTGTGAAGTAAAAAATATTTATCGCACTGTTACTATTTCAATATAAAAATATTTACAAAAAGGCTCGCTGGTTACCTAATGGTAGGTGGCCACGTTTACCTATGAATATTTGCAACACCAGAGGGTTGCTCTTTTAACGTCAGTCTTGAACTAGTGATGCTACTAGAAATTGGGATAGGACAGGTATCACTGCCACGCCCACATTAATTGTGAAACTGTGATTAATATTATTGCTTTCGCCTGTCAGATCTCTTTTAATATATTGCGGATATTGAAGTATCTGACTATCGACTTTACCCCAGGTTTGCATGTGTTTGTAGCACTAATTAATTTATAGCTGGGTGACTTCTGACTTCCCGATAGGGGCAAAGTCGTGTGATGATGTTTTAGCAGGTATAATGCATATCAGCCTTTATATTAGCTCCGCGAAATTACCCTTTATTTCGTGCGTTATAAGATTGCGCTTAAGGTAAACATGTAAAGGTCACGTTCCTACTCGTACACTCGCAGTGTAGAGTAATTAGTATGTTTGAACGCGCTAATCTCTGGAACTATCCATCATGGGAAATGGTAAGCCTATAAAAGACTCATATTTAAATTTAAAATACTGCTTCATATGACGTCTATATAAAAAGAAGTTTTGATGTTACACGTGACAGGAAATCGGCCGTGTAAAAAATTTGCATCGTGAATACGTAGGTCAATCCCGCAGACCGATGTGGAATATTGTTGAACTTATGTTGACCGATGTCGATGATTTGGATGCGAATATTATTCTTATTCTGCGATATTTTCTAAGACAGTCATCTAAATTAAATGGTGTAACAGGGAATATCGTTTTCAATCAAATTCTTTAGATGACTGATACATTTATTTAGATTTAGACTCGTAGACAAAGGGTTCCGTGTTATTCCTAAAACACGACCACAAATACTTTAGTAAATAAGATTAATGCCAGGGATACAAGAAACATGTGATTCGTAAACTTCTTAATGTATTTATGGGACCACAGCCGCATGTCACTTTGTTGTAACAATATGAGTAATATTTACGCGGTGGTCTCAAGAGTATTTGCCGAATTGGAGAGATAAATCAAAAGGAGACCGCTTACGGACATAACTATTATTTTTAAATTAACAAAATATTTGACTATATATTTTTTTTTATTGAATAAAAGTAGCAAACAAGCAGGCCACCTGGTGTTAAGTGGTCACTGCAAACCATGGTCATCCACTTGCAACATCAGGCAGGACCTTAGTCCTACCTGATCGCAAATAGATGCGCTGCTACTTCTGAGGACTGAGACGGTCGCCTCGTATTTACTGAGCTCCGGCATCCACACCCTCTTTCCGAAACACAATAAATTTCTTTACGGTAGAATTGGGTGTGGCGGTGGTACTTCCCCGGGTGGGTTACATCTAACTACATCTCATTGTTGCTGTAATCAATAATTTAATATACAGATTACTATAGGTAAGAGATAAATCACTCGGACATTCGAAGCGCAGCGCAGGTGCACTGGGCTGCGAACCGAGAGTTTCGCTCTAATTAATGCACATTTGGTAGCTTTTGCATTTTGAATTGTTACCGCCGAGTCGCAGCTGGCCTTCTAGGCTTCTAGGCCAATGAACAACTTGAAATCAGCTAAATTTATACTTATTATGATTATAAACAGTAATAGTTTTGTATTTGCATCGCGGGAAACCCAACGCTCGAGTTATACGAGTAGAGACCAAGGGTTATGATGTGAAGGTCTCTCCTTTAACAATAAGAGTGTTTTCTTCTTACTGTGTATAGGAACGTAAGCATAAAAATGAATTACTCTTCTGATACCAAAACTTATGTGGATTAAAATTTTGTAAAAAATCAAAACTAAATCTATTTTTAATTTTAAATATTCTATAAATAAGCATTCCTGAAATCAGCTGAAGTAATGCTGATTGGTGTAGTCGAATAGTGCACTGCCTAACCGGACCGAATTTGAACTTGCCCATAACTAGTAGATGCTTAATCTAAAATAATATATGCATAAGTAATATCTGTAACCGTGATTTCGAAAAATAATATAAATTATATTATTATTTAACTACCTATGTATGGTACTTGACACGTGAATGACACTTCACGTGATATCAGCTAAAGCTTGGCAGATAAACCGATCTAATTCCCTATCGGAAAATGTTCATTATCCTGTTCGTGTTGGCATACTCCTATGTAATATCTTCGTCCAAAGTCATGAGATGTGCTCATAACAGATAAGCCCGTTCGCCCGACTTTAGGCTACTGTTGTATCTCTAGCGAATTTTATTACTGATCTGGAAAATTATAGAGCGGGAAGATAGGTCTCGTAAGCATTGCTATGTCGGTATGTCGTTTCTTCGTGGAATGACCGATTTATCCTAGGTCTTTATTTGGCACGTGGTAGTAATTAGATCTTAAAAGTTGGATCCCAAAGACAAGATTTCTAGTTTTTGTTTCTGACTGATAATCCTATACACAATTAGCACATCTTTATTCTTGTGATTTGGACGTACAGCAGCATTAGGCCTTGAGGAGTTGGAATCTAAAAGATCTGCATGTTTGTTAATGATTTACAATACTAATTTAACAGTGAACTATATATATTAGCAACGAACAAATACTTCTCCCCTTACTCTCTGCCTAAACCAAAGGTTTGAGCAGGTTAAAGGCCTGAAGCATGCAAGGTAAGTAGTTGGAATCTGAAAATTTTAACTGTCTGCTAAATTTCGAATCAATTAATCTATGGAATTAGGTAAAATTAAATAAGAAGCGTATAAACTATAACATTTTTCGCATATTCATCAATTCTTTTGAATTGAATTAACATTAAAATTATGTTCGACTGTTCAAGTTGGTATCTTTTAGAGTTATACATAAATTTGTTAGTCAAAGATACGCTGCTGACTTTAACTAGCACAGACTTGACTAGAAATTTCGATGTTTGCGTTATAAATAATTATATATTGGTAGTCCAGAATTTAGTTCCCCTTTGTTTGTAAAATTTTACAGAAATTTTAGGACTTTAATACTATATACATAGATACTGTTAACGATTTTAATACCTACGCATTTTCAGACTAAACGTATAAATAAATCAAAAAATCGACATTTAAATTTTCGTGGTCTTTAATAGTTTCTCTTCGATAGTGGTATAAGTATTCTGTCCTGATTATGCAAACGTGTTCTAATCCAGCTTTGTTAAGGCCTTCCAGTCAAATGTCATTGTATAAGCGTCCGTCTAAGAGATATTTTGTACTCCGTCCCCAATCACTTCAGAGAGGCAAAAAAAGATTAGATTTTCTCTCATTTGGCCAGAAACGTGACTAGCAATTTAAAGTGATGAAGGTTTTGTTACGAGTAATTGAAGAGCTCTAAAGGTACCCTAGTTCCGAATACCAATACAAGTATATAATTTATACTAAATGGACATTTTACCGTTTACGTGGTCTTACTTGATATCGATTGCTTTTCGCGCACTGTGTTGTATTGTAGTACGTAAAAAGCGAATTTCCTAATCCGTAATATCCAGTATATTTTATTATGTATAGGCCTATAACTTTTTATCATCAAATCTACACTTGATTGTATGAGTTGATGATTGTATTTATTAGTATTTAGATACTTACATACATAGTTATCATTTATGTGGGAAAAATGAACACATGTTTTTGAAGCAAAGGTGTAAAGCATGTAAAAACGGATTTCTAAAAGTAAGTCGTCTTTCATTATCAAGTTGTTAAGTAGCTGGAAATGTGTTTTAGGAGACAAGTAGAATTTAATTTTGAATCAAAGTTCTGTTAGTTCTGTCCTGTTTTTGAACACATTATAGTGCTTTTTATTGCATTATACATATGTACATAGTATAAATGCATTGCTTGATGTTTTCGTCGACGACACGTATTGTGTATGGATTCTAGGATCGATTCTCAGCGAGAAACTTAAACATAAATGACTTTGTGTGGATCCATAGTTCTCACAACAGATTTTAGTGTGAGTCTATGACTGTGAGGCGTTATTTTAAATTTAAACTTTATTTGATCATACTCAACTGCCCAAACATGGATATTTTTCCCATATTTGACTAGGAAATTGTGGGTTTAGGGAGAAAATCAAATTGTCTTGTTTTACACGGTCTTAAGATCAAAGTACATTCACTCCCTAGAGTGATCGTAATTTCGTCCGCACAAAATTTATAAAGACGAGAGAGTGGAAATAGAAAGTTTAAACAGTAAATACCTATTATTTATACAAAGAAAGTTTACTTACGTCTAATGTTGTTTTGGTCTTACCCGAAATAGAATAACTATGATATTAATTACTAATTACTAATGATATTAAGATGTAATAAAATCTATAAGTTAAGGTAGAGCACGCTTTATAATCTCTAAAAATTTCATTATAATTACTTCCGGGGTTAATAGCTCATGGGTCCACTATGCGTATGAACGCTCAAGGCTACACCTAACTAAGTATAAATTCTACAAACTACTAATTAGGTTTAGATGACGTGTGTGAGTAGGTACATATAATTTTTCGTTTAATTATTGCCTTATATTTTACATGACTGTAAGAGATGTACTCTAATTTTATTTATTGGTGAGAGTATGATCAATGCGGTATAATAAAGAAAATATCGTCGATCAGCGTAACTTATACTCTAATTTATAATAAAGGCATTAGGTACCAAGTAACGACATGCCGTAAGTATAAGCAATATACTCCAAATTTATAAATCGTGTTATGTACTTACATCGGATTACATTAAGCTCGGCTTCGAATTTAGCTTATATAAACACATATTCTATGCTCCAGATTATCTTATTTAAACAGTATGCAAATTTATGAGTTCAGTACGCTGGATGAATTTTAATTTCGAAGTTTCTCAACAGAAAACGAACATTACATCCGTATTACAATTTATGGTTTACACGCATTCTGTAAAGTACATAAACAATACTAAGAAGGCAATTTTTTTTTATTGAATAAAAGTAGCAAACGAGCGTGCAGGCCACCTGGTGTTAAGTGGTCACTGCAACCCATGG
>DWNH01002076.1:0-10332 GCA_018249895.1 Tiana niger | reverse complement strand
TCTACACATTTGTATTAGAGATGCGCCGAATATTCGTTTGGTATTCGGTATCCGGCGTATTCGGCATCTTTTTCACTATGTGTATTCGGCCGGATTATTCGGGTTTGGTGCCGAATATATTCGGTTCGAGTATTTCTATTTTCTTGACTACACTACACAGTATAGAACTAAAAAATAAAACTTCTTATGCAAGATTTATGTTATAAGTCAAATAAATTCTATGAAAAATGTGTTGAAAGAAGCTAATAAAATAAAGCAATTATAGACACTAACAGAGATAGATATATAGAGACAGAAAGGTACTACAAAAACAATGAAATGATAAACCGAATAATTCGGCCGAATATCCGGTTCTGTAAAGGTAACAATATTCAGTATTCGGTTATTCGGGGAAATCACTTTTCGGCGCATCTCTAATTTTTATAAATATAAACGGCCTCACGGTGTATTTTTCGAGATTGCCCGACTAGTTTCAAACCTATACGAGGTTCTTCATCAAGAGCTCGCGTCAGTCGTCAGGTCGCGACGGAGACTGAGTCTCTTGTCTATGTAATATGTGGGGCTATGAGTGAGATGTGTTTAATGGCTTAATTTTAATTTAAAACTCGAAACACGGAACTGTTAACCAATTTCTACCTTATTACCACCACCCGCCACACAAAGGCACTTATTGTCAGCACTGCACAAATTATTTAATAGGTAACAATCTTATCTAAGCAAATAACATGACAGGTTCAAGTAAGTTTACACAAATAGTACAATTTAGATTAAAATATCTTTGATCCATATCATTAATACTTGGAACATAAAGACATTGATTTGATTTTGCAATCAAAGACTAGAACTAAGAGACAAAAACTAAGGCCAAGATATTGCAGACTTGGTAAGCACAGTTTTGGAGTTAAAAATTACTGACATCTGCAGATTGTTTAGGGTAGAGGTGGAACGCTCCTTCATGTCTCACTGTATTGTGGAGCACTAAGGCACAAATGGAGTAACCAGTAAGTCTACATGCGACTGCCCGGGAAGTACCACCCTGTCACCAGCCCTGGTGACCTGTAACTCAGGTTTTTTCAAGCCTATAGCAGGCACCAGGCTCTCACAATTACTAGCTTTAAGCAACACAGTACATATCATACCAATCCTGTACCTATGTAAATGTTGAGAGCGAATAAAGATATAAAGATATATAAAGATATATAAGATATTTAGTATTCTAACGTTACGACCCTATGTTACTAATCGCCGAATGGACGCTATGGTGTACGTCGCATATCGAACTGAAAACAAATAGACGCATGGTAATGAATGTCGATATGCGTGTGTATCGCGTCAACAACGTCACGTCGCACCGCCGCATCATAGGTACGAGTAGTATATCGCATTTATTTAATAAATAAAAAACCAGAATCAGAAAATAACGCAAAAGATAAAGACAAACGCAGTTAGAGTTTAGATTCTTGTTTCTCTCCCTACTCTCCCTCCCAGATGTGTATGTACCCTCTTATTACACTTTTTACGACACGATTTTATACTATACATTAAAAATTAAGGAAGAAAAAGAAATCGGGCTACTTTTCGATTAAGACGACTATTATTGAAGAAACAAAAGATAGGAATAATGATACACACGCAGATCAAAACTAGAATGTAATATTGATAACTCTACCTTAATACTCGCACTATTCATTTCTGAAACAAACATAATTATTATTTACTAATTCTATATAGACAATCCTACATACATAAATCACCACTCAAACTGCGCGAACTGACAACAAAGTTTGACCTCTGAGCACTTAATACTACCTAGGTACTTAATATATCTACCTGGGTACTTAATGTTAGGTACAAACGTGTCATAACGTACCCACTGTCCACTCAGAAAATCAATTCAAATAGCCACCGTTAGACCGCTTCGTGAATTGTCCGTGCAGTCTATATGCGATATTTATACTCCTAAATACAACACCTAGATAAAGTTATATTTCCAAGATTAAATGAAATCTTGCTTAACGTACAAGATTCTTCATACAACTCTTAATAACTTTTTCTCTAACAAGATTAAATTAAATTAAATGTTGCCTTCATATACCAATATATTTGTGAAAATAAATGATTTTCATTTAACCACCTAAAAGACACTTTGTGTTTATGCAAGGCTTAATTGCATCGCTTTCGTTACTACCTACTCGGTTGCAACCTAGCCGGTGGCGTGTACATTGTCGAGGCTTTTACCTTAATGAATTTTAGATCATTCGAGTACGTTTAAGTACCTACTTGAAAATGTTTAATACGGTAAAGAGTCAATAACAATAGGTATCAAAATTAGACAGAGTTCAAACAAATAAGTTTAAATTAAATTCCTTAAATTTTCTAATTGAAAATCTCCCTTTTCTTTCTGATCTTTTGATTAGAAAAAAATTATATTCTATAGAATCACAATTAATTGTTAAGACATACAGTTATTACACAAACAAAACCCCCAACTATAAAAAAAATTATTAACGAAAAAGGGAAAACAAGTACTACTATAAATTGTTGCTACTATCAACTGTTAAGTAACACCTAACAACCTAAGATATAAATAATAAAATGTACCTATAGGGCTAAACGATATATTTATTTCGTAAATTTTGTATTAGACGCGATTTCCATTTATTAGAACCTCCAGGCTACATATATTTATGTATGTTATTTCTAGGAGATGGGAAGTTTACTTTTCCCACGAACATGAGTTTCGTCTTCCAGAAGAATACCTATTAGTTAAGAAATAAAAGTGTGTTATAGATAGTATAAACACATATATTAAATAGTATAAACAATTTTTTATATTAATTTTTATACTTAAAAGTAGCAACCATTTACAAATTCGAATCAGACAACTCACAAGGATAATAAGTTGAAAGTGATAATAGAGCCATAATTTGGTTGTGATTTTAAGGGAAACAAAAGTTATTTTATGCCAACTGTTCCCAGATTAACTTAAACATTTTGAACGAACGTAGATAAAAGTAGAATATTCGTAATGAAACTTAAATTAAAACAAGTATTTGATTTAAGACGCTTTAAAGTCTACTAATTTATCCTGCTACAGAAGTAACTTCCAAACAACAACTAAGTACGAGTTCGTGCTCCGTGTACAAATGATTTAATCCTGCGAGGATTAAGTTTTAATTGAGTGCTTACCCACAATTCAATCTTTACTATACGTTTCTTGCCTATTCTTCTTGGCCTTCTATTTCACCGATAAGGGTCACAAGTATTTTGTATCATTTATTTATTAAGTGCTTTTTTGTTGTTGTAATAGAAGGTATACATATTAAAGGTTCTGCGAGTGCCTTTACACATTTTTATAAGTACTAATCGGCTTAACTCACGTGTATTTCTCGGCATTGCTCGACTAGTTTCGAACCTACACACATACATACATATATGAGCTTCTTTATGAAGAGCTCCTGTGGCATCAGGTCGCGACTTGATCAGTTGATGATGATGGTGATGTTAAAATCAAAATTGTATTGCCTTTCGTTCGCAGAACCCAGCATACAATACAAGGGGTTTTTTTATATATATTGCCCTTAACAGAGTAAACTCCCTAGATTTATAACTAACTCTTATAAATTCTTGGGTGTTCCTAGGATCGCGCCCATTCTGACAAGCGTTCGCTTGAACTTTATCTGAAAAATAATTTAAAAAATAAATTGAAATATAAAACGGTTATGAAACTATATTAACATTCATAAAACATTATTATAAAATACTCCTTATTCCTTTAAACAAAAAACCATATTATTAAAAACCATTATTATACCTTTACTCTGAACATAACAAGAATTATTGACAATTTTAAACCTATGAAACGTGAATACTATTAAATTAAAGCTGTAAGTTAAGCCTCTGATTCCGAATCCGCGTCGATGCAAGGCTTACATTAAATCCTCTTTGACAGAATCCGCGGAAATGTGTTGATCTTGTGTTGACAGTTGAATGTCGCTAACAGGTGGTATGCGAAGCTAGAACCTAGAGTTAACGTTATTATTAAAAATCGAAAATAGGTTATATTTTCAAACTCAATTATCTTACAAAAATGCCCACATACACTGCCTACACAATATGAGACTAATTAAGTATATTTGTTCTGTGTTTTAATAAAGCCGCGACTTTTCGCTCTTATAGTACATTTATGGTAAGGTCTGTGTATATTATTTGCTGTGCATTCTAAACGAGGCAACAAGTTTTAGTAATAAAAATAAACAAGAACTGGTCTTACCGGCGTTGGTACCTCCCCAATTGTACCACACTAGTAAAGATCTTTCATACGTAAGCACGCGTAGTAAAGCACAATTAGTGTATATTATATACATAGCTTCTAAACGAGGATAAAAGATTTTCTAATAAAATTAAACGAAAGTTAATTTTACCGGTGTTAGTACTTTTCCGATCGTACTAAACTAGTCACATAGTTTAACCAAGTAGTTTAAGCAAGTATAATAGTTTAAACAAGTGTAATAGTTTAAGCAAGTATAATAAAGTAAATTGAATAGTTATAATAGTGTTTGTGGGTTGGCAGGTAGCGCGGGCGCGGGTGCGGGTGCGGGTGCAGCCATGCCCGGCTGATGGACGCGGGCTGGTGGTCGCCGTCGCCGTCGGCCTCGCCGCCGCCGCCGCCCCGCGCCCCGCCGCGCTGCCGCTGCCGACCGCTCTCCACCAGCTACAATTGCTTGCCGCATTACGGTACGTTTTATTTATACAAGATGTTTCAGGCCTATGTGACTGGCCACCGTATTTTGAATCTATCATCATAATCATCATCATCAACCTATCATTGTTCCACTACTGGGCACGAGTCTTCTCTCAAATGAGAAGAATTTAGGCTATATATCCACCACGCTTTGGCCATGTGCGGTTTGGTGAAATTCACATGCTTTTCGAGAACGTTATGAAGATCTCTCAAGCATGCAGGTTTGCTCACGATGTTTCTCTTCGCCGAAAAGCAAGTGATAATTTATAATACGCACATAATATAAAAAAAAGTTCAGGATTCTAAAATCTCTTTAAACAACTGTCTCAATATCTTGTTAGTACTTACACGTACAATAATTCAATAGCAATAAAGTACCTATCCCTCAGAGAAAAGTTAGTGCCCTTGAAACTTCCGCGGCAAAGGCTTATCTATTGGTCGCTATTCACTCGAACTACTTTATGTATGGAAATTAGGAAAAAACTTTGTGCCGTAACATCCCAAATGTGTTGTATAACTTTGCTTAAAAATCCACACGAGATATCAGCACATGATTTATTATTTATGGTGTAACTGACAGCCAAATAATCTTCCTTTGATTTATCGTTGAAAATGATACGGTACCCATTCATGTGATTTATATTTGTGTCCGATATTTAACTGTAATCTATACATAGTATAAAATGAAGTAGCTTTTCGCGTCTGTCTGTCTGTTTGTTTGTATATCCGCTAACCCCTACTAAACCACGCAACGGATTTTAATGCGTTTCTCACCTTCTGTTCGATAATTTTTCACCGAAAGTTTATTATATAATAATACATAATTTATATTATTATGTAGGCAGAAAAAAACAATATTTGCAACCAAGTCTTCAAAAAATGAGTTTACATGGTTTACGTAGGCTAAACCTTAAGTGATACATAAAAATAATGTACTATAAAAATGTAGTTCTTCTACAATTGTAAAGAAAACTCCGTGGTGAGATACATCTATCAATTACGGTTAACTCACAATAACGAATTCATTCATTTTTCACCACATTTTTTACTAAATTGCACCCGTGGGAAGCCGGCGCGGGTAGCGTAATGATTAAATTGAAAATTTAGTGGTTCCCGCAACATCTGTCATAATTAAACTAAAACTCGTCTCATTAAGACCGAAACATATTACTGACAGAAAAGTTACACATTAAGTGAATTGCAGTTTTCATACTAGCGCGATAATACCACAAGCGAGAGATTTTGCTCATTTTATTTCAAACGCAACGAGCTTAAAGCGGTCATTATAATGAAAGCTGTTTGTCACCCCTCCGTTAGAGCCCCAATCGTTTTAACAATCTAACAAATTACGCTTATTTCTACTTTTTATATCGTAGAAATCATTTTACTTAAACAAATTTCGATATTAATCGCATCTAAAACGCAGAATTATTACAAATTACTCCAAATTTTAAAATTATGTAAGACAATTAAAGCTTTCAAGGGATTATGCTAAGTATCCATGTTAGAAGCAGCAATATTGGATAGCAAACACATGGCTTACATATGTTTTGGAACATTAATAATAGTTATGAGCAACTTCTACCTACGACCACCTGCTCTTTGAATAACTTTATTAATATGCAGTGGTTTATATATTAAAGCTTAAAAGCTCCGGTAGTAAATTAAATTTTAATAACGAATTTTTCAATGTTGTGGCTTTATAAAAACATTAATTTAAAGCTCAAGTCCGGTTTTCATGCAAAATGTGGAAAAGCTGCTAATAAAGCCACATATTACTTAATATTGTTTGCTGCCTTGGCAGTGGATGAATTTTGGCAGTAAGTGCCGATTAAATCCTCGAACGCACATCAAATTTTTTTATAGTATGTGCGTATTACCGATAAATCTACAAAAGGAAAAAATCGTGACAAAACCTGTATGCCCGAAAGTTCTCCATAACGTTCGCAGAAACACTCACTTGGCCAGCGTGGTTTATTATAGTTTAAACCCTTCTTATATATAATAATTTTATATAATATATAATAATATAATGATGTTGTTTGATCCTTTAGCAAGATAATAAGTATTTTTTCCACCAGATGGCTGGCCAGACCTGGAAGACGAGTCAACCGGAGGAGCTTTACGCGAGAGAGAACTGCGTTCCCTCCACCGCACCGTGCCTGCGCTTCGGAGACGAGAGCTGGACACGCGCGCCATCAAACACCACTTCTACCCTGAAGGAGGATGGGGGTACTATAAAAATATCCAATAAACGCTTCACACCTAAAACCTAACATTATGGTTAAGTTAAAAATTAAAGACTCATTTATTTGCGAATATTTATACAACACACCTATTATAATTTTTAAAAGGCAGACGTGGAAAATCCTTGTCGTCCCTTGGTGCACTATTTTCCCCGAATGCCTTAAAACGAGGGTTATACTCTAAAATGAAAAAGAAACACAATTCGGATTTTGGACATCAATTTTACCAACTCTTTCTTTTTATTGTTTTCTAAACTTATCTAGTATGGTATTCAAAATTAAGGGCTTACAAAGATGTTTACAAAAACATACATATTGTAATAAAGACCTATGTATATGTTTCTATATAATTTGTGTCGGTATGTGAGGTGAGGGGTCGAAGGTCCTATATTATAAGCGGTTTGTATATCATGCAATAAAATAAGCAAGCTGAATAACAACCATACATGAAAGTTTATTAGAAAGACACACACAGTAACAGTCACAGCGCACAGAATAAGTAGAAAGAAGTAGAGAAACAGAAGATGACAACTTATAGAGAGCAGACTAAGACTAAAACAAGCGTAGGATAATAGCGGAAACAATATGATATAGTCGTGTGAACGCATGTGAAATTTGGAACCGTACTATAACTAATTAAGTTTAAGTGGATATATTAAAATATACAATTCAATTGAACACAAAGCATCAAAAGCTAATTATTATTATAGTAATTTTTAGCGAGAAACATCATTGCTTTCTTTTACAAGTCATTGTAAACCTAGTTTTATAGTAAAAGGCTGTGAGACAGTAATACGTTTTTGTTGTAACGTCTTTTCTTTTTATACTACCGAGGTAACCGTAAAAAACGCATAAACGCGATCATTCATTCACAAGTCACGTCTTCGAATAAAAAACCAACCACTGCCTGTATTTGAAACTGGCGTATATTCACAGCAAAGACTTTTACAAGTAGAAGCTTTGCAAGTTGCTGTTGCAGTTGACAGCCGAAACGTTGGCAGACGGCAAAAGTTTTATTCAAACTCTTTAAAACAATTTTCACTAAAGTGTTATAAGTTTATTTTAAACTGTATTAAATCGCGTTAGTACGATAGAATTATTGTACCATAACATTTTGCAATCCTCTTGAATCAAATATAATAAGCCGGATTAAGCTGAACCGAGAGCTTATGTTCCATCAAATTTCTGAAACTGATTTTTGGGTATATTTACAGGTAAATTAGCTTCTGGACGGGATATGGGGTATCCTATAAGTATGTTTATCCAGGATATAAACCTACATATGTGTAGCAAATTCCATTTAAATTCGTTCAGCCGTTCTTGCGCGTTAAAGTCACAAATATCTAAACATACAGAGATTCACATTAAAATATTAATAGGATATAGGTTTTTTTGCCTTTAACTTCCAGGGATAAAATAAAAGGCTGGCCTAAAAGATGTCTATTTCCTATTGCTTATAATACTAATAATTCAATTTTTATCTATATTCAATAACTTTTGTATAAGATACGACTTCGGGCTGACTTAAACACTATGTAAGAAACAAAAATATAATCTCAGTAAAACTAATTTTACACAAAAAAATTTATAAGTCCTTATGAAATTCAGAAAATTGTTATGTTTTAGATGGTGTAATTTTAAATCAGATTTAAACACGCTCAGTTGTCGTGTGACAAACATACTGTTACTATCCTCGTGTCAAATCATGTACCAAATCCATTTAACTTTACTCACCATAGGCGACGTTATCCGGATGAAGACATTGCGAATATTAATGGCTTGACGAGACATAAGACGCAGTCGCATGGACTCAAATCTCAGATTTCCCCAGCGGTTCACACATAAGATGAGGATCATTATCTGTCGAGCAAACAACTTTACGTGGACGGCTAAGATAAATAAGCCGAGATTTATACATAAAAGCACTGGCAAGGGAATTAAAGGCCTTGCAACTTCGTGAGTTACGAAAACACATTCTCCTATATAGAAAACATTGGCACGCTTTTCTTATAGACTTAAAAAAGTGTATTGTTTCAATTTTGCATTTAAATTTATCTTCTTCAATAAGTTTATTTATTTGGCCACTAATCTGATTTTTTTTTATCGATTAATAGTACGAAACCGAGCATGCAGGCCACCTGGTGTTAAGTGGGTTCTGCAACCCATGAACATCCATATACAACTTCAGGCAGTTTCTTAGTCCTAGGACCATCGCAAACAGATGCGTTGCCACTTTTGAGAACTAAGATGATCGTTTGTATTTAGTGAACTCCAGCAACCACACTCTTCTTCCAAAACACAATAAATTGCTTTACGCGTGGAACGCTACCTAGGTTTTACAATAGTAAACCACTTTAAACCATCTAATACACATCTAACGTATAACGCCATTATATGGCAACTTCAAAGTAACACAACGATCCAATTAGCGTCAAAATAAATAAAGACTAATCGATATTCTCCGGGGTTCTCCCTCGTTGCCACAAACTCCAACAAAACGCAGAGTTTACGTAATGTTTATCGGAACTGCACTCTACTTACCGGAGAAAGTTTACTAGAGTACTTTCTTAGGTTTATTAGGCTTTAGGCATAGTTATACTATGCTTTAAATTTAATTTAATTAGCACTTTAGAGGAATTTGCTACATTATATATCAACACATTAACCTCGTGAGTATTGAAATACTTTATACAAGACGGCACTGGTATCGTAACGCTATACACATATGTACTATATATATATATAATTTTATATATATAATTGTGTATACGTTCAATAATAAACAATATATGTCTTGGACAACAAAAGGTAATATACACACACATATTAGATATTGATGTGAGGATTGGTTAAAGATGAATCTAATACATGATGAATAAGGTTGTCTAAGTATAATATACCATATAATGTAATACACCACACAATACAATTATCGTCTTATTTCAATGGTTAACTTAAAGCTCCTATTGCAGTTGGATCGTGTGTGGAGCTGCGTTCCTCGCTCATTTGCTGTCTACGGGGCTACAGCTGGCCTACGGCGCGCTACACGTCTACGCGCTACGTCACCTCGGGCCTGCCGCTGATCACGCTGGTAACATCAATCACTGTCAAGAAAACATTATTAATTACATCATTATTATACTTAGAAATGTTGTTAGATATATCATTTATAGTGTTATTATTCACAGATTACTTTTTAAATAAATTTTGCGTTAAAGCTGAATACAGAGACGTAGCCATTTTAAATTTCGTTCAAATACGTTGTTATATTTATTTATTTATTTATTTATTTATTTATTTAGGTAATCCAACAGCAGTAAGTAACATAAACTATATAAAAAT
>DWNH01002075.1:0-10332 GCA_018249895.1 Tiana niger | reverse complement strand
CACCCAAATCTACCATAAAGCAATTTATTGTTTCGGAAGAAGGTTGCCGGAGTTTACTAAATCCGAGACGACCATATCAGTCCTCAGAAATCACAACGCATCTATCGCCTACCACGTTCTTAACTTAACTACTCATATGGGCTAAGTTGGATTCGCCTCATGTCCAGTAGAATATTAGTCATAAGTTTTGTGGTGTACACAATATCTTTGAATATACAGTGACTCAAATTGATTACATTATTCAATACCCATTTTCGTAGTAGGTACAGTTCAAAGAATAATCTACGCTCCACAGTAAACGATCTTCTTTTTTTAAATGGCCTGACGCTTATCAGTGAATGCAGTAACTATTTCAGTATTGTGTTAACCCCAGCGGTCTGATAAAGTGACCTACTGAATTCGACAAGCCGATAATGCAAACCACAATGCACTTCGCGAATAACGTTGCCAAAATCTCCGCCTCGGTCAGATTATGGAATTCTGTAACCTAATGCAATTAGTTGCTGGGCAGCAATTCTCGCGTCGTAGACATTTTCGTATTAGATAAATGTTGGAAAAAATTTAACCATATCGAATAAAAACGAATTTTCTTTATTTGAGATTTACGGCTTACGTCATTTAAATTCATCAAGGTGCTTTACATAGTCCAAATACAAAATACAAATCTAGTCCGGTGTTCTTTACAAACTGATCTACTATTCGAACTTTGGACTACTTTTCGAAAACCAACCTTTTCGGGCGGCTGCATCTAAAAAGCTGCGTGAAACTGCTGTTTTTTATTACTATACATAAAAGAGACAGCGCATGTCCAAAGCATCCCTATCTCTTTACTCTTTTCGAAAAAAACCCTTTTCGGGTGTCCGCATATTAAGCTGTTGTATTTTACAACTATAGCTAAAAGAGTCGCAGTACGTCTAAACAACCCCTATTTTTGTCGCATCCTGTTCCCTATCCCTATCTGATCATATTTTGGTACTAACAGCAAAAAGCTATTATTTTATTGGAGACTTGCGACTCGAAATATCGTCTGCATGAAATTTATAAAGAGAGAAAATTTTAAACAAAACATATCACTTTGCCCGCGCGGCATTCGGTATGTCATTTGCCGGAATGAAAAGTATTCTATGTGTTAATTCAGATTATAAACCATATGTGTACCAAATTTCAAGCAAATCTGTTCAGGCGTTTTTGCGTGATTGAGTAACAAACATCCATGAATCCAAAATTTGGCAGTTATAATACTAGTAGAATATGAAGAAAGGTCACAAAATGTCTTCAATTGAGTATTTAGGGTGCGCCCACTAATAACTATAACTAAAAAACACGTTTAAAAAATTTATCTGAATTACGATAAATCCGTTCAGCAGTTTCGAATACTATGAAAGCTAACTTGTAGTTATAAAAAAGTTAGTGATACTAATTTCTATTTCATCTTAATTTTTTCAGTTAATCCTTTACAATTCCTAAAATATTAATCTAAATCCATTTATAAGTTTTGGAGGCTACTTGCGTTAAAAACATGAGACAATCAGAGGAATAAATCGACAGACAAAAATTGATTGTGTTTATGTGTCATACAGACTTTAATTTTATTATTAGTAAAATACGACATATCATAGTTAGAACACTATTATTTACATACCTACATACATAAAATAGGTGCCTAAGTTAATTAAAAAAAGGTACACAAGAAATCATTTAATATATAACAATGCTTTTTGCGTGTTGATTATGAATATTAAAAATAGATTTTTTAAATTACACTTACATTTTATTGCAACTATTTAGCAACTATATTTTGTGCGATTAAATATTATACAACTTATTTGTCACATAAACATATTTATGTAAGTAATATACATACCTACATACTTGCATGACCTAGACACTGACTCTAGAAAGTAGTTTAGTAGAACAAATTACGAAAAAATATGATTAAATTACAGTAAGCCTACCTACTAACATTTACTTTTACACTAATAATATAATTATCAATTACAGTGTAAAATCATGATAAGATTTTAATCCCTTCGTGCTCAATAAAATTTACACGCAATCTTCTATAGCCAGTTTCATTTTAAAAGGACAGGCGACTGTCTCAAACTGAAAATATAGAAGAAGGAAATGTATGATTATCTTCCATAAATTTAGAAGAAATTTAATAAATTACCTACCTATTAGAAAATCATTCAATGCATCCCTCGATGGACCAGTCTGACGGAGTTTACTACGGCGATAGTTACTACAGACGGTGGGCGGCTGGCGGGCCGTTTACCCCGACGGCTGCGTGTATGTCTGCACCAGTTAACAGAAGTATTCACTGATAAGATCTAAGCGGAAGCAAGCGAGCATTTCACACGAACGCGATAGGTGACCAGAGGCCGGTCGCGTAGTGTTTTGTTTACGAGAGGCGCGCGAGGGCGGGCGGCGCGGTCGTGGCGCGAGTCGCGAGTCGCGACCACCGCGCTCGGCGCGCAACAGATCAACAGATACGTCGGGTGCACGGCGCGGGCGGAGCGGACGAGCCGCGCGGCTGGGGACTCCGGGTACCGCTGAGCCGGCGCGCGCTGCTCTCACGCCGCGCCCCGCGCCTCCCTTCTGACGTCACCACTGAAAACCTCCCGAAATTCTCACGGGTGCTCATTGTATTGCATCTCCTACAGTTTCTCCACTTCAGATTGTATCATAAAATCAGAAAATGTCAACTTGTGAAGGCATTCGTTGTTGTAGCGTATGTTTTGATTAATTTTATTTACAGTTTAGTTATATTTTGAAATTAATTGACAGACAATATATGTACATACATATGTATGTAGGTACATGCTTTATATGAAAAAGGTTTAATTTATATGTAATTATTAAATTTTAAAACTTGTAACCTTTATATTATAAGATAAATTAATTACCATAGTTAATTTATTATCTACAGTATAGCGATGGCAGAGTAATATTGAAAACTTAAAGTATGTACATACATATGTATCCAAATAGCATTTATAGGAGAGCATGGACCCTTTTTTATAGAAAAAATATAGCAAACAAGCATTGATACCATTGATACCACGCAGAACAGACACAAATAAAAATAATTTATAATCAATAGTTATGTATGTATGTATATGCCCTTACGAAACGTTACGAAACTTTTACAATTTATCAGCCAGTCATATCGGTCATTAAAATCTCAATTTAATAGAGTGTTAAATCTGACAAACGACAAACTTAATAATGTTTACTAACCATTTTATAAATAAATAAGCAATGTAATATTATAATACATTTTCTACCTACGTATCTACAAGGTACAGAAATACAGAAGCCCTCGCAGATTACTTAAATATAATGGTTCAGAATAATGAGATGCCTTTCTATTTCTCTTTAGTTATCCTTGTTTGTTATTTTATATAAAACTTCGTAGACAAAGTGAGCGACATGATCCAATTTAGCTTGTTCGTCCCGACAAAAACGCCTAATCCCAATCTAGTAAGCGATAAACAATGACTTGTGAGCAGGGTCTAAAAATATGTAGCAGGGCACTCCGGATTTAAAAGTACAATGAACAAACAATACTGAATGAGAATTTAAAAGCAGTCTCGGTGATAGCGTCTTTGGTGAGTGACTGTGCGCAATAAACTTCTATTGTCTGACGTTTAATCCACTTAAGACTTTGTAGCGGTCGCCGTACAAAGATTTGTATCGTGATGTACATACGTACTACGCATATTGTCACCGAAAATATTACTTCCGACACGGCGCACCGCCTCCGGCGATAACTGAGAAGCGAAATAAGGTATAAAATAGTAACAAGTCGGTGAGCAAGAAAAATAAAAAATCTTTGACGATGTTATTATTACATCTAGAATTATTATGTCTAGAAAACAGGCTGCTGAGTTGTCTGTAAGTGATACTGTCGACTACGAACGTGACGGTACCAGAGAAGTCGCCAAAGGGTTATATTGTCAATGGGCTACAAGTTTTATTTGCAAAGAGGGCTATCTACGTAACCCTGTTCGTTCTACAAAAAATATCTTAGTCATTTTGACTCGCTTTCTCCCGAGCTAATAAAGCTACAAGACTGAAGAAGAAGTTAATAAGACTGATATATAATTTTTTCATGTATCTAATCAAACACTGACGTGAAAAGTTGATCTGTTTTTTGGTATATGATTTTATAAAATTAATTTTTTCATTCGTTTATTTCGTATAAATTCATTACTCAAACTCATTACTTCTAGATAGGTCGCCAAGGTTACGCTGTGTAATAGGTGCATTATACTCTATTCGACGAAGTAACCATGGATTTTATTGCTTCATATTGATAAATTAGCTAGTCGCGCATCTACTCGCGCATAGCTCGCGTATTTACATTACAATTCACATCACAGACAAGACAAAATTACATCACAATTACATTTATTTCTGGACTTGCTAAGTAGCAAACGCCAAAAATATGTAGTTTACCTATCTACCTAGTGTATACCTAGCAACATTATATATTTTACTCGGTATAGCTTAGTTATTACGGACTATAATGGGATGCGGTTACGCGGAATATATTATCGTTTTCAACCACAGAACTTTAACGATACAAGTCAATTACAGGTAACAAATATGTACGTAGGAACGAATATTAACGGCTTAAATAAATTCATCTTCGTCTTATATAACTTAATATCGATATCGAAATCAATAAAAGTAAGGCAGTATGCGAGTTCAACTGAGAAGCAATTTGTGGTATTTCGGAAGTAAAGTGGCTGACGGAGGATATTTTAACTATAAAGTGACCTTCTTAGTCCTCAGAACTAACATTACATGTATACAGACCTTTTCTGTACCTTCAGGTTGAACATGTACCGTTTGCACTGTTTGCTATTACTTTTCTATAAAGAAATATAGATCAGCCAATTAATGACGGCCACATTTTAAAAGATTAAAGGAATAAAGGAATGTTATGTTTATTTTAATTTTAGTATTGTTATAAAGGCAATTTTTACGATAAAAGTGCGAACATTTTAATCTTTAGAATTCGAGAGAAAATTCTATCGAACCGTTAAAATTAGTTCTGCATCCTTAACTTGTGACTAAAAACATTACTACATTTTCAGAAGATAAGTGCATATTTACATATTATTCTCTATTAGGTACTTATCTAAAAACCCTTTTAGGTAATGTGGCTGAATTCCTCAACTGAATAATTGATGATAAAAGTAATATTACTTTGCCCATGCCTTCGTCGTAGTTATAACAATACAAGTAGGTACATTAAGAAAAGAAACATTACTCTGTTTTTATAAAAATCAATTCCTAAGAAAACAAGACGAGGAGGCTATTAAATTTGCGGTTAGGATCAGGATACCTCTTGATATCGAGTTGAGTGAGTATCTGAAGTTGAAACACAGATTTGAGGGATGGATTTAAATTATTTCTAATAATTGATATTAAACGAACTGCCTCAAATAACTTGACCTACATTAAAAATTTCTCTAAAATAATCAGACTTACATTTAAATAATAGTAGATACAGTAGCAGGCAAGTACTTTGGCGTGTATATTAACTTTTACAAAATGTTTAAGGGCTCCGATTGTATTTTTATTGTAAGCACTTTCTGCTAATACTTTGTTACTAATAAATTATTAGTCACTTAACTATCCCTATGTGAGAGTGATTGATATCAGCTGCCCATCTTAACGAGTCTAGATTCAATTCCGTTCAAATTATCTAAAAGGCATGTAAAGTTCATCAAATAGCACTTCGTCGAAGTACTAGACCATGGCTTCATCTTGTTGCTACAAGTCTTGTCCCCAGCTGTGAAGTAGAAATACACCGTTAGTAAATTTGCATTGTTTCTGGTCTGACTGGAAAGAATAAAAACAAACAGGCATATAAACATGGACAATTTCCGTGGAAAGAATTCATAGGTCAAAGTATCTCAGAGAGACACGGAACGCAATTTTTCTGCTGGATTGAGTACGAAACGTCGAAAGAAGGTATACAAAAGTAACCGATATCGCAAAACTGGCTCGATTAAAATGGGCGAGAAATCTTTGTTAGAACCGAAACGTGCATGAGCACGTGAGGGGATATGAGTAGAACCCCGCCATGGGTTAAAGAAACTAGGGTAGATCACCGACCAGAAAACGTGACAGTAAATTCTTGATCCTACGAGTACATGTATCGAACTTAATGAAGAGTAACTTTCGCTAGCGGCTATTCCCACGTGGTATTCGGTCTAGTTATGACATTTTCCGCATTGTTCTATGCGTTAATCCAGGCTATGAACTATCTGTATACCAATTTTTATCCAAATTGGTCGGGCCATTTTTGCATGATTGAGTAATAAACATCGAGACATATAAAATAGTAGGATACGCATAATTATTAGTAGGAAAAACGGATTTGGAGTGGAATATGTCAGTAGGCAATGCACACACCCTGAAGAAGACGAAACATTAGAAGGGAGGAAAGAGGGAGGAAGAACCTCTAAGTACAAATTTCCCGAGAGAAATGTTTGTATGTTACATAAATTATAGTAAATGATAGAGTAAAAATCAAAAACTTAATTTTGTCAAACAAAGTTAATTAACTTTGTGCAATCGTGCAGCAAGCTGTTTGGCCAACTCTAACAATAATTACACGTTGAACGCAGACGGTGGTTACTTTAGCTTTGTTTGCAGTGCCGATGCCGTTAGCTAAAAGTAATTTCTTTAAATCAAAAACTTTGGAACAACTGGAACGGGCAAAAATGTTTAAGTTCCAAGTTTATAAAACTGAAAATTGCTACAACAATCGCAGAAATAGTTAAACAGTGTAGTATTGAAATTTCTTTTTACAGTAGATTCTAAAACACAAACAAACTATGTATATTGAGAAACATAAACAATATCTGTACATATATACATAATAGTTTCGTTGTTTATACTGAATGATAGCGTAATTTCGCGATACAACATTTTGTAAAGTATTATTGTCGAACAACAAGGAAGCTACCAAACTATAAATAATACCGTGCGAGTCTATTTTTAATGACGTCAATGGTTCTTTAGGATTTTATTATTCCTCACTGTGAAATCATATACACGGGAACAAAATCAATTTGTTACACGTAGGAAATGTGTAATTTTTAGGGTACCGTATTCGGAAACGAACGGTGAAAACAGAACCTTAATACTCAACTGTATGAACATCTATTTGTCTGTCATATCTTTAAAACAGTAATAGGGAGACACTTGAAGTTGTATATAAGTATATAAGTACAGACTATAGATATACTCGTTCCAACAAAAACTAACAAAAAAAAGGTAAAACGCGCAAATATAGAAAACATGTTTTTCGCGATATTGCGTTTTTGTTCTAACAAAAGCTTTAAACCTAGTTTATGAGTAATACTAACATTAAAGTACAACAAATAATAATTGATCAAGCGCGAATTGAATTCGCGCACCAAGGTTTAAAAAAATTGTTTGGAAAATGAAATGTTATCGACAGATTGATATATGTTGAGCGACGATGGTGTTTATAAACTTTAAAACTGTATTTATAAACGAAAAAGTTCTTTTAGATAAAATGTAATATCTAAAAACGAATAGACTGGTTCAGACTAGATAAAGCTTCTCTACGTAGTATAAAACAAAGTCGATTCCCGAGTGTGTCTATCCCTCTGTACGCTTAGATCTTTTCGACTACGCAACAGATTTTGATGCTGTTTTCATAATCATTCAGATACTTTCTTTCGGTTGCTTTATAAGTATAATAAACATGCATGTTATAAATACAGTAAATACAAAAAAAAACAATATTACGTAAAACAATTGAAATTTGGACGCTTTCATTGCTAACGCCAATTAAATTTTAATAAATATGTCAAAATATTGTAGGTACTATAGAATTGCGTGTTTTAAAAATATATATTTTTTTATTGTAGTGCAGGCCACCTGATGTTAAGTGGTCACTGCAACCCATAGACATCCACTTGCAACTTCAGACAGTACCTTAGTCCTACCTTAAATCGCAAGTACATGCGTTGCTACTTCTAAGGACTAAGATAGTCGCCTCGTGTTTAGTGAACTCCGGCATCCGGACAGACTCACAGACAAACAGACAGACCGGTCGACGGACTGGTCGATCCACAGACAATCCTGTCGGCAGACTAGTCGACCCACAGACAGACCGGTCGACAGACTGGTCGACGGAACGGTTGACACACTGACAGACCGGTCGACAGACTAAATGTTATTTTACTTTACGCGAACGGAATCGCAGGTACTGCTAGTTTGTATATAAAACACGAAGAAATTTTTTCTTCAGCCTATTATTTTTCTTTTATTGTATATTTAATGTTATTCTGAGCAACTCAAGTAGCTTTTGTAAGACTAACTTTATTGTAAGCAATCGTTAACCATCAAACCAGATACGATATAATGATCAACTTGGATTAATTAATGGTTACAATCAGCTGTAGCTGAGCCCGACAGAGCGTTTTCCAACTATCGCTTATCGGAGATTAATATCGCAATGGAATTACGACCACAACGCGCGTATAAACAGGATTTACTCGTTTTATTGTAATCGAGATTTTCGGGTAATTACCTACTTACATTTATGGAGATCGAATCACAAGACTGCAACAGTACTTCAGCCTTAAAACATTTAAAAGATGAGAGTTTTCAAAGGTGTTGCAATAAGGCTGAGTTATTTTTACAATCAAAATTTTCAACTCAATCAACAAATCAAGATTTTCAACTGTGTTACCATTATAGTTATAGGATACTCGTTATTAATTCCACTGGTTTTCACCTGCATGAAGTGAATATGTGATATGTATTTAGAATGGCCCCACGTACGATGCAGTTAACATAATGCCTACATAATAGTAAGATACGAGTACGTAAAACTCGAGGAACTAAATAATATTTGCCTTCGTGTCTTTAATAAAGTTAACCAAATAAAACACTAAAATTATTAAAATTTAAAATTACTCATGTGTAGCAAAATGACAAATGTTGCAATACTCAATTACTACAAAATCCGTTAGTAGAAAGTTATTCTCGTTATTAGCTTAAGTCGGTATGTCAAATAAATATAAACAGGATAATTTCCTACTTCTCTTTATTTACTCTCATGTCTACGGAAGTTAAAAGCAATCGGGAGTTTTGGAGCCACCCTTTTTGTTTCAGTTGGGTTACAATTTCTTGGCCTGAGATTGGCTTATCGGAAATTCTTTATTTCCTTACGTATCCCTTTGTATAATATATGCGTGATTTTATGTGTATACCGAATACGAGTGTATACGTAACACGAATACAAATAAACAATTTACCTCCGAGGTGAATCGAATTGACTATGGGCTTATATAATTGAGGCTACGAATGCTACGATGCTACGAGTATACTAAATAGATTTGAGGGTTGGCGTAGTACCTTCGGCATCTCGCGACCTTTGGCATTCTCTAAATTGCGCTACAAGTCTTGCCTAAGTTAGTTTAGTGTTGCCGCTTGCAACCGATTTAAATAATGTAACTTAGATATTGTTAAGAATTCCAAAGAGAAGAACAGTAATAACACTTTGAATTTTGGCGTCCAGTGACCTCAAAGTTCTAGTATTAGTATCTTGTCTTACCAATAAATCAATATGAAAAGTCTGCCTGTGATATTACGATTAAGGTCAATTAAATGGAATATACTGTTTGTGCGTTACATAAACACAATCAATCGTTTTTTAATCTTTGTCTATCTGCCTGTCTGACTGTGTTTTTTTTGTTTCGAATAAACTACGAACCACTCAACAGATTTTATTGAAGTTTTAAGAGATCGTAGATGTTACGTTATCTTAATGTATATTCTTTGTTCTTAATGTCTTGAAGGACTTTTAGTTATAGCCATCAGCGTGCATATCCTGAGGGCCCTATTTAAAATAACTTTAAACAGACATTCCTTGTATAAATAAACAATATCAAATGTTTAAAACTTTGTCTTTATTATCTTCACCGGACGGAGTTGCGAGCAGTCCCTAAGTAGAAATAAATTTTCACTTGATTTAATGTGTACATACCTGATAGTTATTCATAATTTTCTCAAAGACATGAAAAGTGAACTTCATTAAACCCGCGTTTGGCCAACCAAGTACCACCGCTACCTCCTATTCTACCGTAACGCAATTTTTTGTGTTTTGGAAGAAGGATGTGGTTGCCGTAGTTCATTAAATACGAGGCGATCATCTTAGTCCCAGAAATGGCAATACATCTTGTTTGCGATCTCATTTAGGACTAAGGTAGTGCCTGAAGTTGCACGTGGATGTTCATGGGTTGCAGTGAACACTTACCACCAGGTGGCATG
>DWNH01002074.1:0-10332 GCA_018249895.1 Tiana niger | reverse complement strand
ATGAACCTCGGTCAGGTTCGAAACTAGTCGGGCAAACCCGAAAAATAAACGTGAGTAAGCCGGTATTTCAGTCATCAGGCATTAAATTTATTAAACAGTCTAAAAAGCTGCTCACAATTTCCACAAACCACATTAAGTCACAACTTACTTACTTACTTTGTTACACGCCCTTAAAGCGTGAGTTCATGGCTGTTTAAAAAACTGAAATTTTTTACAACCTCTGGTGAAAGGCATGACTCAGATCTTTGCGATAATTTCGTTCAATAATCTAAAACCGTATTTTTCTCTTTTCCAGACCCTGACAGCAACAGCAGCAATAGTCCTGACCTTCACATCAGGCCTCACCTCCGGGTACTCAGCAATTTTACTTCCGCAGCTGAAAAACAGCAACATACCCTCGGATGACAACACGGCGTCGTGGATAGGTTGGTAGCTCCGGATTTTTAAGAAATTCCTATGAATGGTTAGATAACGCTATGCCACTTTTTACCACGAAGCTATTACTTAGCAAAATTAGTCTTCAGGAGGAGCAATGCATCTGTGACTATCTCAGATACGAATTCTGTAACTATGATTAGATATTACCGTATACTACATATACGTATAATATATTATGTTTGGATGTGAAATTGCACGGACAGCGTCACATATCAGAAGACCTGCATGCGCGTTAACTACTTCTTACAATATTATTAAAAATCAGAGATTCCTCAAGATTTCATCCTCATGAAGTTTAAACGGATAGAAAGTGTTAAGCAATAAATATTGTATGAACAGAGAGAGTTCACTGAATACAATGTTCGTAGATGGAGCCATTGCAGTATGCACGCTAATAACTATAACTAATATACCCTTCAAGACATTGGTTAAATAAAGTTAACAGTCCCTAATAATACCTGAAAAATTGATCAAAATTCGCTCAGCAGTTTGGATGCTACGTAACGATGAATAAAAACAGACAGAAAAACAAACAGAGAGACCGACGCAAACTCTTAAAATGATTCATATCATGAATGATGAATCATAAACCTTAATTCTTAATCATTTTATTGTTTATCTTTTCAGCGGCAATGGCAGCACTTCCAATGGCGCCAGGCTGTCTCATTGGGGGTTGGATGATGGAGAAGTTTGGAAGAAGGAACTCCCACTACATGACCTGCGGCCCATTCCTCCTCGGCTGGATCCTCATAGCCTGTGCTGACAACCTAGCTCTCATTCTTCTAGGACGCTTTTTTACAGGACTCTGTGTTGGTATACTCGGACCTCTGAGCCCGGTTTATATTGGTGAGACAGCAGAACCGAAATACAGAGGAATCTTTCTCGCTGGAGTATCCTTAGCGATTGCTGTCGGCATTTTAGTTGCTCACATCCTTGGAACCTACTTAACCTGGCACTGGACGGCAGTTATATGTTGCTTCTTCCCAGTTCTTTCCGTTCTTTTATTAAGCTTGGTCCCTGAAAGTCCAATCTGGCTTATTTCTAAGGGACAAATTGAGGATGGTGTAAAAGCATTTGGATGGCTGAGGGGATATAGTGACGAGGCTAAGGCAGAACTGAAAGCTATCATTGATAAACGTAAAGCTGCTGACAATGAACCAATCCCGAACTTGAAGGAGAGGTTAGCAAATTTGAAAAGCCCGGAACTTATCAAACCTTTGGTAATAATGATAATATTCTTTATAACGTGCCAGTTCTCAGGTGTTAATGCTGTAGCATTTTATTCAATAGAAATCGTCGAAAAAGCAGTTGGTAAGGACATGGATCATTATATGGCAATGTTGGTGATCGATTCTGTTCGAGTGGCGATGTCTGTTGTGGCGTGTGTGATCTGCAAGAAGTACGGACGCAGACCGCTGTGTATAATCAGTGGAATTTGGACATCCATGTCTATGGTCGGCTTAGCGTTGTTCCTTTACTGGACGAATGGTCAGCCCACCAACATGTCATGGTTGCCGCTTACTTGCCTAACGATGTACATCTGCGCTATTTCAATAGGTTTGGTTCCTCTGCCTTGGATGATGTGTGGTGAAATCTTTCCAACCAAGACCCGTGGATTGGGGTCGGGCATCAGTTCCGCGACAACCTTCGCTGCCTTCTTCATTGTGGTAAAGACTGCGCCAGGGTTAATGTCCAATTTGGGCGAAGTGATAACATTCCTTATTTACGGTACCGTAGCTTTTGTAGGCACCGCCATATTATACTTTATATTACCAGAAACAAGAGGCAAAAGCCTTCAAGAAATTGAAGACAAATTTAAGAAAAGTAAAATAAGTGTAGCTTAACTTATTGTTTTAAGTGTTATCCTATTGTAAGACAAATATTGAATACTATTTTATTAATATATACACGCTGAAAGCGTACATATTGTTTATCTGTGATATTATAGCGATAAATATATTTAAAAAAGTTAATTCTTGTTTCTGTTCGTTGTCTTTTATAGTCTTGATATATTTTTGATAAGTACCTAAGGAGCTATAATAAATCAAACAGAAATAACTACATAATATATTTATTAACAATGATAACAGATTAGGATTATGTATTAAGTATAATGGCACATAAATTAGTAACTATGAATCTCAATATAAATGCAATTTGGTACAAAAGAGACAAATCCTTTTGGGCATATATTACTTACATTATAAAATATATTGAGTACTTGGTAAACGATATACATATGCTCATACAACGAAATATTAGAAATGTTTACTTTATTTAAACAAAATATTAGAATAAACGTATAATGATAATAATTGTTAATTATTCGTGAATACTGTTAATGCTTAGTTCATTATAAGTAGTTTGCACGATCATTCACAAAATCCGCGAAATTATTATAACTATTACAAGCATCGCCATCATTACACTTGTAAACTACACACGAAAAATCATGACAAATACCTTGATCTTTCTGTATCTCATTATATTTATCAGATGTCTGTTTCTAATGATTTTAAGTTTACTCGTCATGTTCTAAGTCGTGCAATGCTCTTTCAACAATTGTATTATCGTTTTTCCAAAAATTATTCAATATTTCACAAAATGACCTTTAATATCGACATAAAACATCGATATGGTATTTGAAATCTTCATCGTCTGTTAATTATGGAGTTATAAAAGCTGGTGGTAGGACGATATTCCCGTAGTTCTTGTCTACTTAGAGCGTGGCTTGACCAGTCTCGATGCTGGTGGCGCGAACTTGGCGAAGCCTTGCTGATCGAAGACTGGCAGCAAATCGCGGACACGAGCAGACACGGTACCGCCGGTGACTCTGAAATATGTTGGTCATTGTAAGGATCATATGATACCAGAGAACATGACGAAAAAGACACAATAAAACTGAATAAATAAATATCTTTTCACAACTCACACACGACCATCTGATCCCAAATTAGGCGGAGCCTGTGGTATAGTAACCAGACAACTGATAAACATTATGTACATAAATATTTTCAAATATATACTTATATATATAACAAATATACCCAGACTCAGAACAAATGGTGAGAATCGAAGCCACGATCTCCCGTTTAGCAGTTTCTCTAATCATTAAACCAAGAGATCAGTCAAACTTTTTTTATAGGAATCACACATGTCTTCCGAAACATAATAAATTGCTTTACGGTAGAATTGGGTGTGACGGTGATATTTCCCCGGGCGGCGGTCTATCACCTGAAAAGATGATGAACCATTTTCTCTCACCTGCTCGGTTTAATCAGTTTTGCAGCCTGAGCAGGCGTGGCCAGCTCAGTCGGGAAGTAGGTGGCTCCATAGAAGTCTAGACCATTTTGCAGAAGGATGTTGGCCTCCTCGATATTGGCGAGGGTCACGCGAAGTACACTGGAGGCCTCCTTCGGCACCATGCTGCTAACCAGCTCTCCATCGATGGACGTGATGGCTCTTGGAGGGGTCTTCTCCAGAGGTTTAGGAGTAGAAGAGCCTGTAAAAAGATTTTTATGAAAGACTAAATAACTAAAGTTTAAAAGTTCTATGCTTCCCTCCAACATAATCGAAAAAGATGCGTAAGTTATTTCTGTTTTATACGTCTACATCTTTTAGAGATGAGAGATTGAGAGAAAAAAGCACCTAATAGGATGACAAATGTATTATATCTTTCATTAGTGTAGAAATATATCTTTTAATAATGTATTTAAAACTGTATTCATTACATAATAATTTTAAATTATTTATCTTTAATTTACCGTTTATTTAATTATAGAAATATAGTTAAGCACTTTTATTTACCGTATGATATTTTACAGGAAACCCTTTATTGCCTCAATTAGATTTAGTTTTAAAATCAGGACTAACTATTTCTCAAGGAAAGAAACAAAATAGTCGTTAAAACGAATAACAGAGTTTAATAAGGCATTTTAAAGGGAATTTAGAAATCACTGACCTTCTCTAGGCGAGCCAGCGAAGTGCAGACGAACCACTTCGACGACAGAGGTGAACTTGTAGAGGGCGTGACGCACATCTTCCTCCGGGACCTCGTCGGGGATGTCGTACACGTAGATAGTAAAGGTCTTCTGAGGTCGACAGGGGATCGCGATCTGAATACCATACAGCAAGAGCTAGTTCACGTTTTTCAATGGTATTGATTTTTCTCTCGACATTGCACGCTTTCAAAAGCCAAATATGTTTGAACGAATTTATTTTTTATTTAACATCCATTGTAATCATATTTGTAGCAATAAAGGATTATGACTTATGACTTATGAATGATGAAACTCTTATTGACGATGAAACAGATCTAAAAAAGCCACCGTTTTGATAAATAATAGTCATACTGTTGACCTGAAGAAGATTGCAATTAACGGTTGGATTATGGTGGCGCCAACTAAGGAAAGATTATGTCCAACAATGAACGTCTCGACAGGCTGATGAGCGAACATTACTGAAGATGATTCTCATACTTAATAGTGAGGATGATTACCCTTCTCCTTTTATAATAGTAAATCAATAAATTATATTCAAATTGTAGTAACTTGTGACATATTAAATATTAATCTATTTAGTTAAAAAAATTTTTAAAATACTGTAAAAACTATTAAACGAAAACAAAATAGAACATTTGATAAAATAAATAAATATTAGCTAGACGCCAGAATAGAAGCAGTTCAAAAACAAAATAATAAAGCAGTTAAGAAGAAATTAAGAACAAATGGATATAGCAGCTTTATAGAAGGGCGAAGAGGCAGAAGGAAAAAACAGGAAATAAGAAAAAGATAACACGACTGTAGATATCAACGAAGAAGAAGACGAAGAAGCAATAAAGGATGATTCATATAATTTCTACTTACCTTCCTGTAGAATCGCGAGCCGGTAACCTTATGGAAACCTTTCTTGAAGACCATCTGGTAGTCATCAACGCTGGAAAATTTGAACAGGATGCCCGTTGCCGTCTTGGTGAGGGAGAAGCAGCCTTTAAACTCCATCTTCTCACAGATAGCAGATGCCTTCTCCATGCTGAGGCCATGAGAGGGAGTGAGAAGAAAGGCGCCCTTGGTGAGGAAGTGCTCAGAGTCCGAAATATCGGACTCGCTCTCTCCGCCCTTCATGAGTGTATGGATCTGCTCCTTCCACATGTACGAGTCTGACATCTGAATAAAGTTAAATGTTTCATGACAAATACGATACACTTTGGACTTTATAAAGTATGCCTTTGTAACAGGCGGACAGGCCACCTGATGGTAAGTGGTTACCGTCATATACAAACACGAGCGAGGAGTCGTAAATGTTTTATCGGTTTTCTATTTAATGTAAAAAAAATTGCGCTTTTAATTAATGGTGAACCAAGTATTTACTAAAAGCAACACACATACATCAATAACACATACAGTACGGCCATCAAAAAACACATCTTGAAATACACCAACTCCAAATAGCACCAACATTATATATATAGGCTAGTATCACTTTAATTAAGTACGCTAGTAATCTTATACGCACAAGATTAAAAAAGTTAAGTTCTCGAAAATAATCATCGTTTAAAACTAGGATAAATCGAATTCAGAACCTCTAGCATGATATGCGTTAGTCCACAAGGTCAACAAAAATAAAGTAGTCGTGACACATACTGATGAATCGGTATTTAAATAAAATCCATTTAAAGATAGGTGCCCTCATAACGAAGTCCATAAAATCAATCCATCTGAAACTGTCTAATAAGAATACAATAGTGAACGATCACGGGATCACGGCCCACTGGCCACGGGCAGCACGTATCAATCTTCAGACTGTAATTGTAGCATTGTTCCAATGGCTTCCGTTTTAAAAAATGGGTGCGACTACGCATCTCAGGAATCTAAAGATAAAAACCAATCCTTTTTTACTATAGCGTAAAAGATAGCGTAAAATTTAATATGATTAGGTGCTTTTACTATCTTAATCTTTCAAGGCTATAAACGCTTCCTTATTTATCAATGAAATACGATTTTTGTATTATTTGATAATGAAATAAAGATTACATTTCATTAACCTAATTAATATCTTACTACAGTTTTGAATATGACACTATGTGAAGATGGATAGATATTTATTTACTCTTTCACGCAAAAGTTACTCAACGGATTTTGATGAAACTTTAGAGTAATATAGCTTATATATCAGAATAACTAAAAAGGTTAAAACTTATGGTTAACTTATGGTATAAATGTTCGGTTTAGCGACACCTAAGATAACGATTACATTTATGTAGGTTAAAAATGTCCTCTGATAGCTATCAAAGTGTGCGCAGCCGCCAGAGGAAGCTAGTTTAATTTATTAGGCTATTATTATATAGGTATTGTCTATAATATTGTTATATAATATTCCAAAGTACAACATTTTATCAGCTTTCGAAATGGGAGCAAGTACTTCTGCGAACACTTCACTAAACAAGAATGACAGTTCCTTTAAGGTTCAAAACTAATATTTCATTAGTATTATCACAGAACTATTAAAACGGAATCATGTGGGAGAGTTTGGGAGGAGGATATTAATAAAAAAGGATAAAATTAAAAACTAATTAATTGCACGAACGAACTAACACAAATTGATTAATAAAGCAAAAATAAAAGCAAAATAAATAACTAACAACCTTTTGTTGTGTTGTGTTTACCATTTGTTGTGTTGTGTTTACCATTTTGTTGTCGTGTTTTAGGACTTTACATTAATAAATAAATATTTGTACAAACGATTTTTATTTCATTTCATTCTCAAATATCTAACATTCATCAACAGACCGTGTGATGTTAGTCTCAACATTGTTCAATAGTTTCGAATGACTCGCTTCACCCTTTCGAAGCAACCTTAGGAACACCCGAACACCCAAAAAGGCTTTGTACTAGACCAACTGTCCGGCGTAATTAATCACGTGTGTAATTGCCCCAGTGGCGCAGTGGGTGGACAGGCAATTCAATTCAAATTGCTCCAATGCGTTCCCACGAATCCATAAAACCATGTTTGGTAACAAATTGGATGTTAACTAATTGGTCAGTTCTGCAATTACTGACCGAAGGTCAAGGCGCTTGTTTTTCTTCTTTAAATTGTTTTGAAAGTGTTGCGGTAGTTGGAGTATGGCTTCCTGTTGGATCTAAGGTATATTTTATTACCGACATACATACATACATATATAGATCGTATAGAAGAGAAGTGTAAGTGAGGTAGTTGTGGGTAAATCTAATTCTTCGCAGGACCAACAATAGATGAGAATGAAAGGTCTTCGAATGAAAATTACTTCTTTGCTAGTGTATAGGTCGCCCTTCCACGTTAAGTGGTTTCTGCAAAATTTTAATGACTGAATGATTGTTTTGTAAAAAGCGATTGCTTCACGTATTAATATAATAAGTATGTCAAATTTCACGCACCCTGTACGCAATATTATTCAACAAAAATCAAAAGAAATTACGTATTAAGATGATTAATAAAATAATTAATGATTGAAGTTACTAACGTTTAGCGATCAGTAAGCTGATTAAAGTTGTCAGATTTGCGTGCGCGTATTTCGGGACAAAAGAAAATACCTAATATTAATAATAATTTTTGTTCATAAAACAAAAATGAAAACAGGGGCAACACATAACTTTTCATGCTGGCTACATTCTTGCATACCACACCCCGCATTCGTTACTTCATATATATATTCATAGGTTAGATACCCTTAATTCAAGAACTGATAATTTTTACCCAACTTAAAAAATATTTTTCTATTGAATAAAAGTGGCAAATTAGCATGCAGGTCACTTGGTCACTGCAACCCATGGACATCCATATGCAACTACAGACCCTTAGTTCTACCTGAGTTCGCCAACAGATGCGTTATCATTTCTGAGGACTAAGATGATCACCTCGTATTTAGTACTCCGCTTCTTCCGAAACACAATGAATTCCTTAACGATAGATGTGGCGAAAGTACCTTCTCAGGCGGCACTATCAACTAAACGATAAACGAAATATAACTTAACACGTTGAATGCCACGCTAATTTTATATGGCTTGCCCGTCTGGCAAAATGAATTAGTAAGTGTTGCATATTTTGATGAAATATTATTTACAACAAAACAGTGTTCTATATTGTATTAATTTCTTCAAACCAGTTTAGTGACGATAATAATATAACAATATTAAAAGCATTATAAATTTATTCAAATTATGTGTTTCTAATAATATTTGCTTCGCCGGCCACCGGTGACCCCGTGGCGCTACGAACAGCCGGCTTTTTTCTCCCGGTCAACAATAGCTAAAAGAGCGTCTAAAGCCGATGAACTTATTAACTCATGGATTTTTTGACTTTCATTAAGTGTATGTAAATACATTATAATGAATAAAACAATTTCATTTCAATTCATTTCAACAAACTCAGTGCCGGTCACCGGTGACCCCCATGGCATTCAACGTGTTAATGTAATTTAATAAAAAAAAATATGAACTAAAATTTAGGACACGTATTTAGGTACCTAATAAACGCTAAAATATAAATTTCTCGATTCGTATAAAAAATTGGGGACTAGGTACTCGTTTCTTCGCCCGCGTGAGATTTGTATAGAAATTAGGCCTCAGACAGTATCTACTAATAATTTTCTAATAAATGTTTCTTTACGAAGGAATGGAATATCACTCCGTGGTATATCAAACGTCGCAAAAACATCTTGATACATTTTACCTTTAAAATTTTAAGTTATTGCAATCAAAAAGTAGGTAAATATTTTTTTATTAAATGATTCGTGAGTTTCATGAGTTCCCGTCGGTCGCAGCGATTATGAACCTCGGTCAGGTTTGAAACTAGTTGGGTAAACCCGAAAAACACACGTGAGAAAGCTGGTTATTCGTGAGTGACACTATTCATGATGACTGAAATACCTGACCGAGGTTCATAATCATGAGCTCCCGTCGGTCGCAGCAATTATAAACCTCGGTCAGGTTTGAAACTAGGCGGGCAAACCCGAAAAGTACACGTGAGTAAACCGGTATTTCAGTTATCATGAATAGGTAAATATTGACATAAATGTCTTATCTTTCTTCAAAAACCTGTATTTATACAAAAAATCTACGCTTCAGTAAAGAGACTGAACCGAAGAATTATCGTTCCCACGAATATTTTTCAATATGAAAAATATATCCCTCCCGGTGCAGCTGGTCGGGCAGCTGTGCGAAGGAATCTGGAGCGTGAACTTGCTCCAAGAGCACTTGATCCTCTGCGGGTATTTGCTACGCTTCGGTAACTTTAGAAAACCGTTCTGCACTCAATATCATATACATACATACTTACATGGAAAATTTTAACTTAAACCCATTGACTGGCCTAGTCTAGTTAGCGAACGGGATGGTCGTGGTTTCGATTCCGTCCCAGGACAAATGTTTGTGTGATGAGCATGAATATTTGTTCTGTTTCTAGGTGTAACAAAAAAAATATCTATTTAAGTATGTTTTTAAAAATATGTATGTTTATCAATTGTCTGGTTATATTAACACAGGCTCTGCTTAGTTTGAGATATATGATCGTGTGTGAGTTGTCCCAAGATATTTATTTATTTATTGCTGGGGCTTCTCATACAAAACACACTGTTTGTGATCAATATGCTTTGTTTCATCTTCCACCTTCAATGCCAACCTTTTAGTTTACAGGATATATCACAGATAATTAATGTTTAGACGTCACGACTATCGGTTTTGTGTCTTCCGGTCGAAAAGCGACCTTTGTTCTTCTGTTCTAATCATCAATAGTTACACTAAGTTCTCAACACATAATTCTCCCTCTCACATGACATCAACTGTTTTTTTTTTTTTTCGTCAGGAAAACTCGGGACGAGTACCTTCCGCCACAGGGCCGACGGAGGTTATGTCGGGCTCC
>DWNH01002073.1:0-10335 GCA_018249895.1 Tiana niger | reverse complement strand
TGCTTAACTTGCGATGTTATTTACTCTTATTCAGTATTAATCCTTATTCAAATTTCTAAATTGCACCCGGGCGAAGCGTGAGCGGGTCGCTAGTAATACATATTGTATTTATAATATAATATTGTTTACAGGTTACTTCTACTTGACAGAAGTGCGCCCGCGGTGTCGCCGCCTCCTACATACAGATCCAATTCAGCCAGTCTAGTCAGGTGAGGAATGCGAGACAAGTTTCTTCATCCAATAATCAATTGATCCAATAATCAATCAATCAACTTCATCCAATCTCAAATATGACAGAAATTTTATAGACAGAGAAATTTAATCAAAAAACCTTGTCAACAATAATTTCCAAAAATTCGACGAGATAATTCTACGTTGGAGCTAATAATTTTTTTTTACCTTAGTAATGTCAGTATGGGTCGACAAAGTGTAGGTATCATACCAAAAGCATCTATAAAGGTATTAAAATAACTTAACTAGTATCTTGTTTCAAAATAGTTGGGAGGTTGGAAGCTATTAAAAAGTTATGCGATAGTTTTAATATTTTCACGATAGTTAGGATGTCTACCGAGACTTGTTATCGATCTTTCGAATATTGGTTAAAGCCCTAAAATGGCTTTTAATTTAATTTACTAATATTAAATTATTGTTATTAAATTTTTAACTGACGAGGTGATTTTCAATGCTTGGAATCTTAGATCTGAAAGATAATTTTCATAAAATCTCTTTCGTATTCACCTACTATATACTTGGAACCTTTATCCTATTAGATTAAAATTTCAATATTCTCATATTATTACGTATATGTGAGCATATAGATATAAACGTATTATTTCTTCATTGTATTATACCATTAAAATCGAGATTAGATTAATATACTCTTACAAGTTGTAAGACTTATTTTTTTAGTCGCATATGCGTTGTTATGTTACGAATATCTTCTACATGACCAAATACAGGATAAATTATGTGATTCAGAAATGGAATCTCGATTCAAATAGTTAGTTAGTGTGTTTTTTTTATTTATTGAAAAATGTGGCAAACGAGCTTTCATACCACTTGGTGTTAAGCACTCTGTGCAACTCATAGACATATTTGACATCAGGCAGTGTTGTAGTTCTAGCTGAGATTGTAAATATTTACTTACAACGTGGCGACCATCTTACTCTTGAGGAATACGATGGTCACCACAAGTTTAGTGTACCTACTCCTTTATATTTCTTTTGTTAAAGATGTTTTTTTATGTTTCCACGTATTTTTATAAACAGAGGATCGACCGGAGCGGCGTGGTGCGGCTCTGAATACAGCGGGCCGCCGTCGTACCGGGCGCCGCGGGCCGACCCGCCGGTACCCGTCACCGACAACCTCCCGCCACTCACGCCCCTCGACCTCAAGTATGCCGAAGACACCATAGAAGTCCTACCTAACCCTACCGAACAAGAAAAGGACCCAGATGAACATCTGGTCACAATAGTCCACACGGATTCGCAACCGGTAATCGTGACCGTGTCGGGCTCGCCCGCACTCAACGAAACCCACACACAGCCGCCTACTGAAATCGACATATTGGCGCATTTATAACGAGCCTTGTAGGCTTGCGGTCTAGAGCGACGATGTCGTTCAGGCATAAAGACTTTGAACGAATATTTACGGGCTCGATCAGTGCGACGGACAAAGTGATACGTGGTATTTAGTACCCGATTTTTTAATTTGTAAATTATAGGTATTTAAAAACATGTTTGTTTGTTTAGTTTTTGGTATGATCTTAATATGGTACAAAGGATTAACAGAAATTTTCTAAAAAGTGCAGAAATGTAACGGACTGTATAAAAAGCCAAATGAGCTTTAATTTAGAGCAAATGCAGCAGCAGGGACTGCGTTATAACTCAATTCCGGTACGAATGAAATTACAGGCGAATTAAATAGCATACATTTTCAACCTTTCCAACTTTATATTTTGGGGATTATACTCGCGCTAACGACGACGCCTGTGTTATAATGAACCCCACTAAAAATAGTTCTCTCGCTGGCTTTAACTGCTTCCACTTAAAAAAAATCTGGTAACATTGAATCCTTTGTATATATTTTAACGATCTACTGCCGAAATGGTGACGAGTACCTTATATTCTTGTAGATAAGTATGTAAATAATATAATAGCACTCACTGACCCACACGAATGAGTTTGGTTTGCTTATTATTATAATAATAATTTAACAAAGCATGTGCCGTGTATATACGAGTATTACAAATTTATTGTTAGTGAATATTTGTAACCTTTCAACAATTAATGCAACGATATATTATATTATTAATAAAACCAAAACCTTCACCATAATGTACAATGTATGAACATAATGTAGTGCCAATAATTGTTTCATATTTTGTAAATAAAGTGCATCAGTTGACGTTTTAATTACCGCCAGTGTACTCATTTAAGTATGTACCTATATCAATTTAATTTTATGTGTGAATATACCTCGCGATCTATCATTTTTATTGTAGTTATTATTTATCTGCGTTATTTGACTTTATTCCTTTATATTATTCAAATTTGGAACAGTTTAAAAAATGCAAACTATAAAATGAACTATCTGATCAATGACATAAGCAGTACAGAAAAACTGCTTTGGACTGCCGTTAAATCGACGCAGAGTTTTATTAACGACACAGATTATATAACATTATTTGCTGTATGAAAAGAAAAAAAAAAGTTTTCTGCTGTTCTTAGTAGTGTCATTTGTTGGTATCGGAATAAAATCCGTAAGTTTTTATAGGTTATTCAAACCGAATCTTGGTTGGTTGGTGTTTAATTTCTGTTATGCATGTTTGCCTCATGCCTCATGTTTATTTTAACTCATAAATTTTAAAATTTATGAACGCTATACTGCTATACTTACATTTATTTGCATTTTACAACTTGTAATTTGGATTTGTATCGGATTCTTTTGAATAATTATGTATCCGTTATGTACCTACGTAAAACGGTGTTTTTATCACATGCAGTATTATTAGTTATTTGCATAATCTGCAATTTCTCAGACATTCTTATTATCTTAACATTTAGTTTGTAGAAATAGTGACTGGTTTCTTTGTGTCAATAACGAATTAGGTCATTACGAAATTTGTTTTTCATATTTGAATACAGATACAAAATTAAAAAAATTATAATATTGTTACTAGGAAGTTTGCTGCAGTCTTTTTTTATTAGATAATGTACGTGGCACTACAGTTATAATAATCAACAATAAAGCAAAAATTAAATGTAGAATTTTTTCAATTGTTGCAAACTATTTGGAAAATTCTTTTTCACAAATAACAGAAATTTGGACTTCATCAGTAACTGGCTAGGTATTGTATCTGAATGCATAATGGTCCTTAAAGACAAAAACTTAGATATCATTTTGTAGATAGATTTATTCTCTATTTAAATCTAATAAGTTACATTACAGCTTTAAATATTTAATATTTATATGGAACTTTACGACAAAAAACTGATATTTCTTACAATTATATAATTTCATTGATAGCCGAATCAAATAGCAATTGATAAAATTAAAAAAGAATCGTACACTGAAGTTGTATAGAATACCTACTGTTATGTTTAAGAAAGTGTTATAAATACGTGTAATGTACGCTGTAAATAATGTTATTTGTAATATAAGTATAAATAAAGATCTTTAGTGAAACAAATTTGCCTTTTTAATTATTTTTTTCCTGTGCGTTATGTAAAAGAACACGTTTCGTATTGTAGTATAAATGTAGAGTTGTTTCTATGCGATGTGTATAATTTTAAAATTTAAGACTTTTTTTATTCAATAAAAGGCGCAAACGAGTATGCAGGCCACTTTAGTGGTCTCTGCAACAAATTGACTTCCATATCAAAGGCAGTACCTTAGTCCTACGTGAGATCGCAAACAGATGCGTTGCCTCTTTTAAGGACTAATATAGTCTCGTATTTAGTGAACTCTGCCAATAAAACAAGCCAATTTTCTGAAACACAAATTGCTTTTCGGCAGAATTGGGCGTATCGGTGGTAATTCCTCGGTGGGCGAACTACTGTAAATGTAACGGAATTGCCTCTCAGAAGTTGCACGACTAGAGTTATTTTAGTCAATTAATTATTTATGTAGGTATAACGTAATACCAACATTTTGTAACGAAATTTTAAAAAAATGTTTTGCCTATTGCCACTAGACGTTCAACAACGAAACTCTAGAACAATGTAAAACTATTTTTAGTATCCGCGCAAAAAGCTTCTCTAAAGTTCTAAAAAAATACCTTTTATTACATTCTCTTTGAAATGCCTGCACGCTTGAAAACGTTATAACAGAACAATACACTCGATAAAATAACGCTTTTATGGGAAAACAAATGAATTTTTCGATGTCAGATGAACACTACAAAATGAATCTGTTTCAAATGCAGATTAAAAATAATACAATACAACATAATATCTACAACGCATTGTACGCATTCTCCAAGAAAAATTAAGAATAAAATTATTATTTAGTATTTACAAATTTATTGTTAGGTAGATTTATCAAAGTAGTTGAAAACATTTTTTGGCCTCGTGGTGTAGTGGTTAGCGAACCGACCGTGTGTGAGTTGTCCCAAGATGTTTATTATTTATTTTTGAAAAATATCTACATACATATTTTCGTAATAAAAAACAAATATTAAATTAATTACTCTCGAATTTAAATAATTTAAGTATTTTCAAGAACCCCAATTAGGTACCATGAATATACATCGAAACTATCCAGCCAGCCCAATTTCAATTTCACTACGTTTATTTAATTGCTACATTATAAAGGAACGGCAACAAAATTAAAAATATATGCACATTACTGCATAATTTTACAATATCCCGAACAATAACACTTATTTCAAAAGGCTTGTTTTGAGTGAAATTAAATGAAGTGCTCGTTACCGGATACGGGACAAATTGTCCCATTCTAAATGTAAATCGAAACACTGGAGCCCAATTGCCGCGCAATTGTCCTTGGTAATTATATTGCAAAACAATGTCGACACTACGCCATCGAGGAAAATGAAAATTCGACAGTTTAGTAAAATAAACTGAGATATTAATTTAGACTTAGATTTTTGGTTGAAAATTGGTAACTAACCTTAATTAAAAACGATGGCATTACGTAAACTATTCCGCGATTGACAATTCTTAAACGCTGTACCTACCGCGTTACGCTGTCAGTCTCCCCTGTCTCTCAAGTCAATAATTTATGTTAGGACTTTAGGCTAGGTTGGAAATTTAAAAAAAGCTGAATTTATATGAATGAACAAATTTTTAAAATTTAAAAAAAAATTTCATGTACAGAAAAAAAGTGTATCTAGAGTTTTTTTATAGTATATAGATAATGATGTACCTGAGGACTAAGATGGTAGTCTCTCCGCAACTACACTCTTCCGCAGAATTACGCAAACACGCAATAAATTGATTCACGGTAAAAATAGGTGTGACGGTTTCATAATGGTTTCTAAATGTTGACATAAAAATAAAATGAGAAATTTAAAAAGAAATAGTCATAAAAGCCTCTTACTCTATAACTCATAGAAATAAAGCCAAAATATATTCTGTGCTATTATGCGGGAACGTTCCCGGCCGAAACTTTTTAATATAGCCTCCTCAAATATTTTTCTTTTGATTTAAAGACGACGTCTGCGCCGTAAATTTATTTCATAAAAGCAGATTCATTTGCCTCTCAGCTTACTGTCTTAAATTTTCAAAATAATTGAAATAAAACATTTGAATCTTGCGTTGCATTTAATAAATTATTAACTCGGTAAAGTGTCAGGCATTAATCTATATTTTACCGTCTTGGTTATCTCGAAATTCTTATAGTGCAGAATGCATCCCGAGGGCATACTCAAACGTAAAAGCACTTTGTTTATTCGATACAATCGCGACATTCAAAAGCCATCTAGGAGTTTATCTTAAACTGTTATTGGATAAAATTTTTATTTTACTTTAGATTCCTGTTTGGTTTCAGTACTTTTTATTGGAAATATCAGTTTGTTCATCCGTATCTCACAGGTTCTCTCTTTGGAATAGTATCCTTAGATATCGATTTAGCCACGCCATCTTGTATACAATTCTGGAACTACATATGTTCCTTTAATTTAACATAAACAAAACATGACACTGAATCGATAATATAACTATTTATCAGCCTTGTGGCCAATAAGTAATATTTAATTTACATTAATAAAATACGGTAAAAACACTCACGAAACCTTTAGTTGTTCTAGCATCGATCTTAATGTGTTTGTATTTTCTGTTCGTATGTTTGTTCGTATTTTGCGGTATGGTACGGAACTCTATATCGAGTTTGTGAAAAGTCGATATAGGTGCTTGTTGTGTGTGTTTGAAATGTTTCTCACATGCCATTCCTTATCGAGTTTTTTTAAACCGCCCACGAAACCATGTGAAAAATCTCGCGCCCGTTAACGATACGGTAAACGTGTGTGTGTAAAGGACTCAAATTGACGGTAGGTATGGCAAAATGTCATCGAATTTAACTGATAGATACGGATATCTCTCAGAGATCATTTTACTACTTCATTTCTATTTTTTTAGTGTAAAGTTTAAATTTCATAAGATCTAGTCACATGCCTTTTTTACCTGTTTTATTTGAAAAAAGTAGGAAATTAACACCAAAGAGATCTGGTGTTCAGTGGTCAAAAAATTTACATCTATTTTCAATCTCGAGCAGTACCATAGTCCTACCTGAGGTCGTAAATAATGCGTTGCTACTCCTAAAGACCGTATTCAGTGTGTGTCGGCAACCACACTCTTCTTCCAAAACAATAAATGGCTTCACAGACGTCACGGTGGTACTTTTCCGAGCCGCGAACCTATCATTTACGAAAACGGTTTGCTGCCAGAACAATTACAGGATATAATGCGAGTATTTTATATCGCAGGTATAATCCTTTCTGGGTTCTCTCGTAGCTTCTCGTGATCCCTAAGGCATTATAAACGTGCGATCACTTTGCATATCCGATACAATCCCCGTTCCCTATAAAATATTCATGTTTACCGTAAACTGCATGCCTGAATTTTATTTTCTATCATAAATATAGTTTCCGGAGTGAAAATATTTTTGAAAAGATATAAATGAGGTTTTTACATCTATCATATTTTACTATCTGTGTATATTTCACTGGCCTCTTGGTCTAGTGGTTATCGAACCTGACTGCTAGACGGGAGGTCGTGGGTTCGATTTCCACCCAGAACAAATGTTTGTGTAATGAACACGGTTTTGTTCTCTGTCTGGGGTTATTTATTTAGGTCCATCGACAAAATTACATGATACTAGATACATTTAAATGTTGTACACCTTAATTTAAATTTAATTTTAATTGACATGGTTAACACGGTTAAACAGTAATGCATCAACGTACGTTAATTGTATGATGCACAGAAAACACATAAAATTGTCTTATGCACATTAAAACACATTTTGACACTTATGTTGAATTAGTTTGTACTGCTATTCCCCCACATTTATAGAAAATAGAAATACCTACTAGAAAATTATTAACATCAATAATACCTACAGTAACACAAAGAAAATAATTATATAGAAAACATAAACTAAAAAGTTACAATGCAGTTACAATTTCATGGAGAATGGAACGCAGTTTGACTTTCCTTTGAAACAAGGTTAATTTTCTGCTAATTTCCAACACTAATTAAAAAACATGTGAAAGAGCACTACGTATATGTACTTCTCGTATACCTAACAGACGAGTCTTATTTCCCAGAGGCGTACTACAGCCTTCTTGTATCGCAGAAAGCGTCGAGTGAGGGCTTCCTATAGTCCCGGATAAATCGCTATTCAATGCAATCGACGAGGGAAGCCAAGAAATGATTTATTGACTCGTCGCCTCCCGGAGACTCTAATGGATGCTGAATAAGCACAGTAACACCGCTTATGAGCTGTTTGTATTCTTTTATCGCGATGATTTGTAAAGGAAGTATGCACATATATTATTCGAGCACATAGAAGGTTTTTTTTTAAATTGAATAAAAGTAGCAAACGAGAATGTAGGCATGGTGCTGAGTAGTCAATGGAACCTCAGGGATGGAGAGATTGTAAATAGATTCGTTGTTACGTTTGAGGACTAAAATGTTCACCATTCTTCCGAAACAATAAATTGCTTCACGGTAGAATTGGATTTGATTCTTTAAGTCGACCTGAGATTTCAAAATAAGTAGGTCATCATCATCAACCCATACTGGGACTATTCCCACTGCTGGGCACGGGTTTCCTCTCTTAGTTATATTAGCTACTTAAAAGTAAAAAGATGAGTATTATTAGTTTCAGCTCGCGACTTGGTACGTGTTAATGGGGTATAAGTATGTGTTAATCCAAATTAGTTGTATACTATCTGTGTGTCAAAAACAGGAACATACAAACTTTCCCATTTAGAACATATGGATGTTATAACAACATACGAGAATTTTAAATATTATCTGCTTAGCTTACGTCCATGGCTTTGTCTGCGCGGTATTCGTTCTCGACATAGAATCTATTGGTGTGAATATTTAGTCCACTTTTTCTATGTGCGAAGCTCGGCAAACAGGCAAACGGCTCACCTGATGGTAAGTGATCACCGTCGCCTATGGACACGGGCAACACCAGAGGAGTCACTAATGCGTTGCCGGCTTTGGAGGAGAGTTCTTTTAGCGCCTTTTTTGAAGATCCCCATGTCCTAGTTCGTCGGAAATGCCTCTGCAGGAAGAACTGTGTCAAATTTCATCCAAATCGATACCTACAGTATTTGCGTGATTGACTAACAAATATATAAACTTTCATATTTGTAATATTGGTAGGATTAAGTATAAATACGTACATATTTTAAAAATTGATTTTTCAATTCTATGTACTTGTGAACTTAGTAAATATAGCTATAACTCTATCTAAATCTATATATCTATTGTAGAATATTATTAAAAATAAATAGGATATGGCTCAAAATGGAAGTGAGACGTAAAGAAACAAACAATTCAGAGGCATATTTTTATTCGTACCTAATCCAGGAAGATGTATTTCTGACGCCATTTTACGCCCTAACACACGCAATAACAAATACTCTGCGAAATGAAAGTTTTATGAAGGGTCTTGGCGAAGAAATAGAAGGACTACAAGACCTATTCGAGTATTTCTAGGCTGGGCGTAAACATGAAAAAGTGTAACATAAACCCAACACGCCGAGATACCTGTTAGCTGACTAAAATTTACCTAATTGAATATGTTTTTTTCATTTCTACTGAGAGACATTAAATACTATTTTAACGATAAAGGAGCTTGAGATAGAGCTCACTCTGACTATTTTTCTACCTCACATGTACTCATGTACATGTACTAAAGATGCACTGCTTGGCGAATAATGTAATTATTAAATAACTACCTGATTTGAAAGGAGAGCCGTAAGTTTCTTTTTCCGCTAACAATGTTCTTCTCGCGAACTATAGTCAAAAGAGCATGTAAAGCCGATAAACTAATTAACTTATTTGACGTTCGTTAAGTGCATGTAAATATATTGTAATGACTAAAACAATTTCTTTTATTTTTAATTCAGTTTAATTTAATTTCGTTTCTAAGATTGCCAATCGCCTTAAGGTGTATTAAGACCTATTTGTTTAACTTATAACTTATACTTAATGTTTTAAAAGTACTTAGGTATCTAATATTAATATGACAGTAACAGTAGTTGAGCGTTATTTTTTTTCCATTGTACTTTAATTCGGTGCAAAGGCGAAAGTTGTCATTAAAGTTATTAGTTCAGGAAAATGATCCATCGTGTGACATACATACAGAACAGACACCAATCATTTTCAAACCAATCTCTCCCGTTTAAAACAACCGTATAGATACAAATACACGTAAAGCTTCTAATACGCGAGGGATATACGAATACCGCAAATATGCCGCAAATACACAAACCGTGAATATTAAATGCTAATTTGTTTGGGATTACAACGGATTACGTTCAAAGGTTCCAAAAAAGAAATAAAAAAAAGTTCAATTTAATGAGAGATTTTTAACAAAGGCCATTAATTATTATTGTCAGGCTTAAGCAAGAGTTTATAGAACTTAGCAATTTTTCCTTCTTTTCCCTTTTACGGTCTTTCAGTTTAGTTTGATATTTAGCTGTGGCATTAATAATTTTTCTTATAGAAATAACACTCAATTCCACAAACAGATACGTTTTTCAGTCTCCGCCGCGACCTCGCTGCAACCGACGGGAGCTCATGACTATGAACCTCGGTCAGGTTTGAAACTAGTCGGGTAAACCCGAAAAATACA